>JARHVA010011191.1:0-15000 GCA_037957365.1 Torreya grandis | reverse complement strand
TCTATCGAATATTGTAAGTTACACTAAAAGGGATGCAATTTTATATTTTGGTAAGTGGAGGTTTTTGAATTCAAAGAGTGTAAAATGATAGTTGTACCTCACTATAAACCCATCACTGCTAACCCTATATCACCTTTTGTGCTTGAAGCATTAGGAAAAAATAATATGATATTCATTTTAGTAATAGTTTCAAAACATCTTTTTCCTCACAATCAATATGTTAGATTTTATGTTTTTTATATACAAATATATAAAATGCTTATGAGTAAAAGCTTAAATTGTGCCTAAATTTTCTTCTAGGGTTTGACTACAGAATTTTAATATGTTATTGTTCATGATGTAATTTATCTAGGTGTCAATATATTTTTTATCATGGATGAATAAAAGCTACAAGATAGACTCTAGGACCTAAAAATCTTGTCTTAATATTAATGGTATTATAACATTGATTCAAGTTGCACATCAAATGTGGATCCATAATTATCAATAGAAAACACCCAATAAAATATGTCACCACTACAAAATATGAAAACCCCTTTTTAATGTCTATAGGTCATGTAAATCTAATAGCTACCATAAAACATGGTTTGGTGTATGATGTGGGTGGCCATGTATGTATTATATATTTTCATATATATAATATATAATATATAATATATAATATATAATATAATATGATAAATATATAATAGTTTAATACTTTTATATATTAGATGTTAATTATTATATAAATAATAGATAACAATTATTTTTTACATTAAATATTAATTATATAATGGAGGGTAAGTTCATGGAAGTAGGGCACAAAAAGGAGGTCTTAAGTGGACACATTTTTCTTGAAAAACAAGAAACCTCTACTTGTATGGATTGTTTGAGATGCCTAATTAAAAAATTTGAAGATGTCATAGGAACATGAATTATAGAATTATATAATTTAATTTCTAAAATAATAATTGTTTTCTAAAATGGTCAAGTATAAGTACATAAAAAATAAAAAAAATGAAGAGGTAGTATAGTTTTAAAAAAAAAAATTAGAGTAGATAGCTTCCCATGCAACCCATCATTTTTTGAGCATCATTTAGTTTTTTAAACCCTATAGTGTAAAGTTAGATAAGATCATCTAGTTTACAACCTATATATTTTTAGAATTGATTAATGAATATTTAATTTTTTACTAATTCATAAGTCAATAGACCCTAAAATATGATCAATAATGTATAGCTGACCATGTGGCCTTCCTAACTTCCTCAAAATATATCAAAAATTACATTTTTTTGAATGTGTATAGAAATAGGTCTATTGTGTGTGTGTGTGTGTGTGTGTGTGTGTGTGTGTGTGTGTGTGTGTGTGTGTGTGTGTGTGTGTGTGTGTGTGTGTGTGTGTGTGTGTGCGCGCGCGTGTGCGCGTGTGTGCGTGTGTGTGTGTGTGTGTGTCTGTGCGCGTGTGCATGTGTGCGTGCGTGTGTTCCCGTGCACGCACATGTGTGCATGTGTGTGTGTGTGTGTGTGTGTGTGTGTGTGTGTGTGTGTGTGTGTGTGTGTGTGTGTGTGTGTGTGTGTGTGTGTGTGTGTGTGTGTGTGTGTGTGTGTTTGAATCAACAAATGAAAATATACATAAACAAATATGAACATGTATAGTTGTGACATATAGCACTAAAAAAAGACATACTTAAAAATAAATATAGATATAAACTTTAAAGTAATAAAAATATAAAAAGTATATCATTAGAAAGATGAGAGTGTAGTCTATGTTGCAATAATATTATCAAAAAATAAATTGGTTAAATTCATAGTGTTTAGCATGACTGAAGTTATGTTTTGTTATTTTAAAAAAAAATGCATTCAGTTGTGTGTTTGCAGGTCCATGACTCAAGATCAGAAATCCAAGCCATTATCAAAACTTTAGGAATGTTTTTGAAATATGGAATATAATAACCACATACATGGAATTACCATGTACGTGGAAATACCACATATGTGAAAATATCATGTATGTGAAATAATTTGCATGCATGGAAAACGAAGCCATGTGAAGTTTCTTTTCTTAGTCAAAATATTGTTTTATGAGGGCTAAAATGATTGGTTTAGATTTTTAAGAGTTTATAATTTATGGTTTAGCGTATAGGGATTAGGGCACACGGTTTATGTTTTAGGGTATATAAGGTCTAATCACAAAGGTCATTGGGGCTAAATTGAGATCTTTAAACCTATTTATCACTATAGAATATGATTTTAGGATCAATTAGCCCCTACATAATCACATAATGAGCCAATTAGTCAATTGGTCCAATAAGTGATGTGATTTAGGCCAAATTGAGCCTCATGAACCTAATTATTACTCTAAAGGATGTTAATTAGGGCTAAATCATTTGGTTTATGGTTTAGTATTTATAGATTAAGGATTAGGATTTAAGATATAGGGTATAGGGTTTAAAGTTTAATCACAAAGGTCATTAAAGATAATTTAAGCTGCTTGAACTTATTTATTACTAAAAAATATGATTTTGGGCATAATTAACTCCAATGTCATCATAAATTAAGCCAATCAATCAAATGGATAAATAATTAATTGAAAGAGTTATCCAAAATCAGACATCTAAGACCGGTGACTACATAGTGAACACACACAATTGTTGAATCAAGAAATCTAGAAGAGATGAATTACTTATACAAAGAGACAAAGTTCACAGCTCTCAAAGCTATCAAAACTCACAACTAAGAATCTTAATAAATCTAGACTCATTGAATGAATGATACAAAGGGAAGAGGTATTTATAGGTTAGATAAATAGTGAAACCCCACATTCTAGTGAATGTGGTACTAATCTTCTTGAATGACCTTTAGATCCCTAAGCAAGCTAATGTAGCCATGTATCCAAAACCTATAGGATAAAATGCCTACACCAACACCCCCCATAAGCACAACTTAGATAGATGATGATGCAAAAAGTACAAAAAAATGGGTCTCAATAACAAGGCCTAATGAGGTACCCATGTACAATGAAATCTCTCATAAAGTATAGAAAAGGAGAAAAAATAGTGGTAAAAAACTCCACCACCCCCCGAAAAAAAAAAGAGAGATAAAATAATAAGGGACTAAAAGACCCCCAAAAGAAGATGCTAAATTAATCAAGAATCCAAGTGCATAGCGATGATCCCCAATATCCTACAAAATATGAAGGATGTGTGCATCTACATAGAAGAGAGGGAATGTGAATTTATAATGTTGCATGATGAATTCTATAGTAGGTCCCTCTAAAATAAATGTTTTCTCTTCCTTTTGGAAGAAATAAACCATGAGCTATCAAACTACTAAATTCCCACTCAAATGGAATTTGTGTAGGAATCACGATGTAGATCTTTGAAAAATGCTGAAATATATCCCTACTTGTGCTCAAATGTGCCAAAGTCTGATCAAATATCACAATAATAACTATAGAAGATGGCAGTGAATAAGCATGTAATGAAGGAAAGAGAACAACCAGAGAAGAAAATAGACATGGAACATTTGCTAAAAGAATGTCCATGGGAAGAGGAGAGTAAATATCAACAACCATCAAAACTAAAGATTGGTCTACAGATGAAGCACTTAAATATGCAAGATGAATGTTTTCAAGAACATAAGAGTCATCGATACTCTCAATGTGTGTACTCATACTAGAAATAGTGGAGTCCTCTAAAGTACAAGTCTATGAAGGCTTTGAAATAGCAACAATCTACACATGAATGAATGTAGAATTTACAATAGGACAACCGAGGTATGGTAAAATCTCACCTTTTAGTGGGGATCAATATTAGGAATATCACTATCCACCATAGATGTGTCAACACAAGAAATAAAAGTAGGAGGTAAGAGTACAATTGTCTCGAAAGAGATGATGGGTAGAAAAGGAGGAGGTGTGTTATAAGTCTCAGATGGATCTCCAAAAAGACTCTGAAGAGTGATCCAAATAGGAGAGGGACACCCTATGTGCTATACATAGTGGTGTAAATCCCATGAAACATGCAATAATAAGTTACCATAGATACAGTCATAAAAGTTGGCCCAATCATCATATTGACCTGGGTCAATAAGAGCTAGAATATGTCCATATAAGAATGGAATAGGTTCCCATTATTTGAGTGAGAGTTCCATGTACAATTGTCATGAATCATAATTTGTCTTACCAATAAGGATCACTAGAGATGCAACAACTCTCCTCATCTAGATAGTATTAGTGCATGCTCTAGAGATAGACTTCAGACAATGCCAAAAATGAGTCTAGCCAAATGAGAGAAATTAGTGCACAAGTGACAATGAACTCTCAAATGGATGTCAAGATATAATGATAATGCATCCAAGAATACAAGAGCAATCTATGTAGTGGTCACTAAATGGGCATATGTAACAATTGCAAAAACTAATTGTGCACATGAAAGAATGTAGGGCCCACAATAAATCTCTATAAGACAATCAATAGTGACCCCCCTATGTTTGTAATAACCAGTGCACACTCTAAGTATGGATGTTAGAATTAACTAAAATGGGTCCACACAAGTAAGAGCAATCAATGGATGAGTGAAAAAACATGTATTGATGAATGGATGTCAGACTCATCTAAAAATGCATCTATAAACATGAGAAATCAATGTAATATCCACTAAATTGACACAAATGAAAACTACAAAAAGGCCAAGTAGGAGGATGTCAAACTTTGTCAATAATGTGTCCATATGAGGAGAAGTAAATATGTGAACTAGTCAAGTAACCCTCTAAATTTAGGCACTTTATAAAGTAGTGCATTTTACAAGACAAATTGGCCCAATGCATGGGAAATAAGAAAATAGAAAGTTTTGCAAATGATGGTACTCAATTTTGAGTTACCATTTGAAAGATATTAATTAAATGATTTAATGTAAATAGGCCTATTGACTTAAAACTTGCACTAAAACTTTTAAAAAAACTTGAGAAAATAAAATGGAAGGTAGCCTTCCAACTAATCATTAGAACTGACACTAAATAAGGAATGTAAAGGTTATGTCTGTGAGGGGAAATTGGTCTCCTTCCAACCTTTAAATATTGTAAAATAGTACATGAGGGATGTTATAATACATTCCTTATGGAAAACAAACATTTTAAATAATGTAAAATAGTGGATTGTGGAGATGGATGTATTGTTTAAAAACTAGAGAGATTTATATAGATTACACATAGTAATAATATTATTTTTTCATATATTGATTTGATACAATACAATTGGCTATTATATAGCCAACAAGATAACACAACTACCTCCTAATAAATAAGGAGGACAAATAACAACTTACCCAATAATACACATGTGTAATAATAAACCTTACAAGAATACAGTTCTTGATAACAAACAAACTAAAATACACTAATTAATAATGTTACAAATATTAAATCCTTACATTCACCCCATTAACATTATTAATTCCTAGCACCCCCTTAATTCAAACATGATAAAAAAAGGTTTTACACTCTTCGTGTAGCCTGCTCACTTTTTGAGGTGGCATGCCATCTTTGTGGCTTCATGGTCTTAGTGACACTTTGGTTTTTCCTTGCAAGATTAACACAAACCTAAAAGTGATAGGAGTACATCTTTGTTTGATACACTTTGGTGGTTTTTTATATTTACACAAACCCTTTTCCAAGAACCAAGCACTAGTTTAATGCTTTTACTCCCTACAATGTTCTTTATCAGGAGGTGCCAAATTGAAAAATAGTGCTCAATTTTTTTTATTCAAAAACACAAAATGTAGAAAAATACAAAATGAAGAATAAGTCCTCATCACCTCCTGTAACCTCTGTATACAATCATTACCCCTCAATCTCACTCAATGTAGATATTCACCACTACCACTAGAAATCATCATCAGTATAATCAAATTGGCATAGAGCACACCACACTAAATAAATAGAAAAACACACCATACAAAATTTCACCATAGCAATGATGCAACCCCATCGTAGGTGACTCATGAGAAGATACCAATTATCCTCCAACCTATGTGTATCCTCTAACCTATAGTATGAACTACTTATATATTTTGTTTATGAATATAATTACTCCTCTCCCCCCCCCCCCACACACACACACTCTTGAGATACTTTTTACCAAATGGATGTCGGTTGCACTGATAATGCGTCCATTTATAATTATAACCATTTTTAAATTTTTTTGACAATTTTGATGACTGAGACTTCTAGACATAAAATCATGATGATTAACATATAATAGACTTAAAAATAAATGAAATGGACTAAACTACTCTATTTTTGATACTTTTAAATTTTTGATATAATACATTGATTACCTATTATACTATAAACCAAAGACAACATTGACTCAAGTCTTTGAAAAATTTATTGCTAACTAATTACTATACTACAAACACTAAACATATATTATTTTAATGATTAAAAATCAAACCCAAGGCAATAATAGAATAAAAAATAAAAAAATCTATAAGTCTAAAGACTCAGAAACCTATGAGATAATGGTCATGGGCTCCAACTAGAACTGCATGATGATACCCAGCAATGCATAAACCATTTCCCTTGACGTCACATGGAGAGAATCATTGAACTTGGTAAATTTATAGCCAAAGAGAATGGGATTTTACCAAAAAATAA
The DNA here is from genome assembly GCA_037957365.1 of Torreya grandis. Lineage (NCBI taxonomy): Eukaryota > Viridiplantae > Streptophyta > Pinopsida > Cupressales > Taxaceae > Torreya > Torreya grandis. The sequence continues at coordinate 8,365 of JARHVA010011191.1, read as the reverse complement.
TAGTCTACTAATATTGACAACACAAATATCCTCTGATCATCTAACTAGAGATGTATGTATGGCAGGTATGAGGTCAACTAATTGGTCGTTCAACATCTTGCTTGAATGGCTTGACAATTGTATTATTTTATAGGGAAATGATGGAGATAGATGGTGTGCAAACAACACTCAAGACTATAATTGGCCTAAGTTGGACATCAAAAATTTTGGAGTGAATACAATGACTCAAAATACTCCTAAAAGGTCATTGATCCACATGATCAATATGTAACATATAGAGAATAGGGATATCATTGAAATGGTAGATCTTATGGCTATGCATGGATTGAGGTGACTGCTATGGCATAAAGAACATATCTAAATCTTTGAATTTGATTCAAACATAGACATGCAATGATTATTTGCTACATCTATACAGTGAGCAATGATAATAATGGAAATACATAGATCAGAATAGATTTTACATGTAAATGATGGATAATCTAGAAAACCACGTTATGATTTATGAAACTATGGGATGACTATATTATTTATAGAATATGAAAAAATATTTAATTTCTCCACAAGACCAAGAAAAAACTAACTTAAAATGAGTAAGCTATGAAATAACAGATAGGGACATAGGCTAATGAAAGGTAATTTGTGAGAAAACAGGTGCTTGGAAAAGTTACAGATTTAGGGAAGACAATAATGCTCCAACTGATATGGAAATAAAACATTCACAAGTCTAAAATTAGTATGGCCTAAAAAATTATGAACCTAATACTAAATACATTAATCTCTTCCCATAATATTTCCTTTCATGAGATGGGGAAACTATGAACGACAATTGTCTACCTCGTATAAAATCTCAAGACTCCATGACATGCATAAACCCACTATGATACTACATTGTTAGAAAATTAGAGAGCATTATGTAGATTGCACATAGTAATAATATTATATTTTCATATTTTGATTTGATAAAATATAATTGGCTATTATATAACCAACAAGATAACACAACTACCTTCTAATAAATAGGGAGGACAAATAACAACTTACCCAATAATATGTTATGCCCCTAACCTATTGGATGTATTAGGATAGGAATAGCTGAGTTGTGTCTTAATTATCCCTCTTTGATGATATATCAAATTTCTCTTTGCATTTATTTGTTTAGTAGGTCGGCCTATGGAGTAACCATGGCCTAGTTAGACTATATATAAGAGGTAGTGGGTGATTGTTTATCATCATATTGTGAATTTTGCTCTTATTAAACCTTGTGGAGGTTTCCCCCTCAAAGTGGCTTGTCTATTATCATATATTATGATATATTTTAGCCATATTTGGATCTATTTTTTCTATTCTACTTTATGTTTAAAGTAATTCCATTACAAGTGGTATCAGAGCTGCGATTTGGGCAATCTTGTTGGTGAAACCCTATTTTTTTAAATTTGGATATATATAAAAAATGTTTGTGAATTTATCTATAATATTTTTAATGGAGGTGAGAAATAATTAAATTAATATTCCATTAAAATTTTAGCTCATTTGGATTTGTTTTACAAAATTTATCACCATTTTAGGTTTTTTCATAAAATTGCTCTATAGTGCAAAATTAATTTAAAAAAAAAAAAGTTATTTACATTTTTGGAAAGATTAGGAAATTTTTGATAGGGTATGTTATTTGTATGTTTTGATTTGAGGCTGACATAAGTTTAAAATTGCTTAGTCAAATTTGGGTCAAAAGTACCAATCAGGGTCGACATCGTAAAACCCTTTTATGGTAGGTCCACAAACTTGAGGCCAAGGAAAGGGTGATAAAACTCTAGGTAAAACTAATAATAATGAACATATGGAGTCATAATGGGGATGTACTATATATTTTGTACCAAGGTTCTTTAACATAGATCACAAAGTGAGCGAACTTGACTATAGTGTACAAGGCATTCAAAGTGAGGTGCAAGGCATACCATCTAATATGAAATCCATACAAGATATTTTGGTAGATATCATGATGGATTTGAAAAATAATTAGTCAAATCATCTAGCTATCACTATTACGTAACCCCATCAGGGTGGTTCTCCCAACTAGTCTACTTCAAATCTAACTACATTGCCATAGAGGACCCCATTACAAAAGGTGGATATGCACAAATTTGATGGAAAATATCCACTCAATTGGATCAACCAAATGGATATTTTTTTTGATCTATATCAGATCTTAGGTGGATAGAAGGTTACCATGGCATCTTTGTATCTTGAACTTGATCAATTGATTTAGTATCGATGGTTGTGTACTCAAAAGAAAAAGATGACTCTCAATGTCACATAGTCAATTTTTACAGAGTAGCTACAAGTACACTATGGCAATAGTGTGATAGAGAATTACTTTAGCCAACTAGCAAAATTGTGATAGACTGGCTCTATCAAGGATTATATTCATCATTTTCAAAACCCATCCTTACGTGTGGAGACAATTTCTAAGGAGAACTTGAATGACCTATTTTTGGGTGGACTCAAGGACCACATTCAACATGAGGTAAACATGTTTAATCCATTTAAGATTTTTGATTCTATTATCATGGCACATAGAGCTAAGGAAAAATTCATATCCAATAAGAAGTAGCCATTCACTCACTTCAAAGATCATAGCATATCGACACCAACATTTCCTCCACCTACGAGATTGACCCCTCAACAAATTGAAGAGAAGCATGCAAAATGATTATGTTTTAGCTGTGACAGCAAGTGGAGTAAAGAACATAGATGTGCTAAGAAGAAGTTATTCTACATTGAGGGATCCAATGAAGATGAAAAAGAAGATGATGCCTCCAATGATGATGAGGAAGAGATAGAGGAGGTACCTGAAGATTCCTAACCTACAATCTCTTATCTTTCACTTGTAGGTATTAGCACTCCAAAAACTCGTAAGGTGGTGGGTATCCTCAAGAAATAGAAGGTGACAGTGTTGATTGATTCAGGGAGCACACATAACTTCATCAACCATAAGTTGGCCACTCGATTGAACTGTTTCATCTACCCAACACCAAAATTTTAGGTCATGATTATAGATGGTGGTGCAATTAATTATTCAAGCAAATGCCATAGTATTAAGCTTGCTATGGGTGAGTACAATCTTGATTCTCTTATGTTTGCTATTCCCATGGGTAGCACAAACAATGTTTTGGGAGTCTAATGGCTCACAATCTTGGGTACCATTAAGATGAACTTCCAGGAACTATTTATGTGCTCTCATTTTGAAGGTAGGAAAATTGAACTACGTGGATTATAGGCAAGATCTGCATAATTGATTAGTTCACATCAAATGACCAAGATGCTAAAAAAGGGGGTAGAGGGAATTATTGCATGATTATGTTCCATAGAAGTTCAACCCACATAGGAATCTACACATCTTGATCTATAGATGATTCTTGATGAGCACCCATCTATTTTTGGGGCCATGCCAAAAGGACTACCACTAAAAATAGAACATGATCATGCCATTCAATTACTTCCAGGGAGTCAACCACCAAATATCAGACCATATAGATATCCATATGCACATAAGAGTGAAATAAAAAAGATGGTCCATGAGATGCTAGAGGTAAGGATCATTAAGCACAGCCAAAGTGCATATTCATTACTAGTGGTCATGGTGTAGAAGAAGGATGACACATAGAGGCTATGCCCAGATTATAGCAAACTCAACAAGCACACCATCAAAGATAAATTTCCTAATCTAGTAATCAATGATTTACTTGATGAGTTAGATGGTGCTAATTATTTCACAAAATTGGATCTTCACTCAGGGTACCACCAAATTAGAATCAAGAATGAAGATGTTCATAAAACTGCTTTTAGAACACATGAGGGCCATTATGAGTTTTTGGTGATTCCATTTGGTCTTACAAATGCACCATCTACTTTTCAAAGCTTGATGAACACTATTTTTAAACCTTTTTAAAGGAAGTTTGTACTGGTTTTATTTTATGACATATTGATTTATAGTTAGACATGGGAAGCATATCTGCAACATGTGAAATAGGTGTTGATAGTTTTGGAGAAGCATCAACTTTATGTGAAGCCATCCAAATGTGCTTTTCGAGTATAAGAGGTTGAGTACCTAGGTAAATTGTTTCCCATGAAGGTGTCAAATTTGATCCCCAGAAGATCAAAGCTATGATGAAATGGCCCATGCCAAAAACTCTCAAAAACCTCTGAGGGTTCCTAAGACTAGTAGGTTACCACCAAAGATTTGTGAAAGGTTATGGTAGCATAGCGGCTCCACTCACTATATTTCTAAATAAGGATGCCTTCCATTGGAATGATATTGACACCAAAGCATTTGAGAAAATAAAAGTAGCTATGTGCACTACTCCAATTTTGGCTACTCCAGACTTCTTAAAGACATTCATTGTAGAATGTGATGCTTCTAGATCTGGGTTAGGAGTAGTACTAATGTAGGAAGGAAGACCCATTGCATTTGAGAGTCATCAATTCAAAGGTAAGATTCTACAAAAACCTATCTACGAGAAAGAAATGATGTCTATTCTTCATGCAGTTAAACAATGGAGGCCCTATCTGATGGGTAGACACTTTAAGGTGAAATTAGATCATGATAGTCTCAAATACTTTTTGGAGCAAAGATTATCATCTAAGGAACAACAAAAGTAGGTAACCAAAAAGTTGGGTTATGATTTTTATATCATCTACAAGAAGGGTAAAGATAATGTAGTAGCAGATGCACTATCTAGATGGGATACATCCACATAAGCATTACTTTGTGCAATGTCCATGTTACAAGCAAATTGGGTGGATGAAGCTAGGTTAGAATGGGAGCAAGACAAGGATACACAGGTTCTGATTTAGAATCTCTAGCAAGGTACTTTAGCCTCTGACAAATTTGAATGAAAAGGTAATGACTTATGATATAAGGGTAGGTTATACTTGTGAAAATATTTAGAGCTTAAGCATAAGATTCTTGTAGATTTGCATGCATCTCCAATTGAGGGACACTCAGTGTTCTTGAAAACTTATCATAGAATTAAGAAAGAATTATTTTGGGAAGGACTCAAGGGATATGTACAAAATTTTGTGGTAGAATGCTTGATATGCCAATAGAATAAAGGTGAGATAGTTAAGACCCTGGGTTTGTTACAACCGTTAGCAATTCCTAGTCAAAGGTGGGAGGAGTTTTCCATGGATTTCATTATAGGGTTGCCTTGTTTTGAAGGTAAGAATGTTATCCTAGTCATTGTGGATAGGCTTACAAAATATGCCCATTTTTGTGCTCTCTCACACCCATTTTCAATAAGAACAGTAGCAGCTATTTTTCTAGAGGCAGTTCTAAAATTACATGGAACCCCAAAACTAATTGTAAGTGATCGTGATCCTATTTTCACTAGTAATTTCTAGACTGAACTATTTTTCTATTTGGGTACTCAACTATCTCATAGCTCATCTTACCACCCCCAATCTGATGGATAAATAGAAATGGTTAACAAATGTTTAGAGGGGTATCTCCATTATTTTGTATTAGATAAATAAGAACATTAGGTTAAATGACTACCATTTGCAGAATGGTGCTATAACACATCTTTTGATACCTCTTCTAAAATGTCTACATTTCTATCACTATATGGTTACCATCCACCTTCCATCACTTCTTCATTAAAGGTGCAAACCAAGGTTTGAGATATGGAAGAGCGCATTCAACATCAACAAGAGGTTTTGGCTAGTTTGAGAGATAATTTGGCCTTGGCACAAAATATGATGAAACAAAAAGTAGATCAACACTGTAGTGAGTGAAATTTCGAGGTAGGTTACTAGGTATTTGAACATTTGTAGCCTTACAAGTAAATTTCCTTGAAGCAATAGAAAAATGACAACAAACTTGCTCCTAAGTATTATGGCCCTTATCAAGTTCTATAGAAAATTGGAAGTGTGGCTTACAAGCTTGATTTACCTCATTCATATCACATACACCTAGTATTTCATGTTTCTTATTTGAAGAAGGTCATTAGACATAAAGTTTCAACCTAGACAGAGCTCCCAGAACTAGATGAAGAAGGACGAGTCATTTTGGAACCAGAGAAGATCCTCCAAACACATACTAAGAGGTTGAGAACCAGAGTGATTAGGGAATATATGATCAAGTAGAAGAACCTGAGCAGTGAAGATGCAACTTGGGAAGGTGAAGATTATTTGCAATAACATCTAGAGTTGTTCAACGTTGAGGCCAATGTTGGTTTGAAGGGGAAGGGCATGTAATGCCCCTAACCTATCACATGTATTAGGATAGGAATAGTTGACTTGTGGCTTACTTATCAATATTTGATGCTATATCACATTTCTCTATGCATTCATTTTGTTAGGTCAGCCTATGGATTAACCATGGCCTAGTTAGACTATATATAGGAGGTAGTGGGTAATTATTCATCATCATATTATGATTTTGCTCTTATTGAAACTTGTGGAGGTTTCCCCCTTGAAATGGCTTGTCTATTATCATATATTATGATATATTTCAGTCATATTTGGATCTATTTTGCTATTCTACTTTATTGTTGAAGTAATTTCATTACATAATATGCATGAGTAATAACAAACCTTATGGGAATACAGTTTCTAATAGAAAACAAACTAAAATACACTAATTTATAATGTTAAAAATATTAAATCCTTACATGTATTCTGTAATTTGATATTATTCATGCCTAAATTAAACCTTTACCATAGGTTATACCAATTTAGACTTCAATTAATTCTAATGAAAAAGATCCAACTACAAATATACCACTTAAGTCAGTCCCAATAAAAAACCATCACAAATATTTGAAGGACAAGAAGAGAAGAAACTAGATCTTCCTTTGTTGGTTGGTTCAACAGATCTTGATTAGATAGTTATGGAAGAGGATAATGATGATGATGAAAATGAATATAGAAAACAAAAATGAGTATTTATATCATCTAAATTTCCCACCTACTAGTCCTAAAGATTATTGATATGATTCAATGTTGTGATCACTGATAAGTAAAAGGGTCCCACTTATGCACCACCAAAGTTGGAAAAATTAAAGGCACCCTTTCCAAGCACTCATGAGGATGTAAATTTCAATACTTGTTGTATTATAATTTCATGACAAAAATATTCATGTTATGTGTTCCATTAAGTAAGTATTTTGTGAAATCCAATATGAATATACCATAAGAAGCATTGCATATTGTAAAATGTATCAAAGGCCAATGTCTAATTTTTGTGCAAAATTTAGTCAACAACATAGAATGCATGGATAAATGAGCTTTCACATATAATAAGGAATATTTTCTAGTCACTAGTGTACAATATAGACCAAGCATCATCTTTAAAATATTACTTGACAAAAAATAATCATTTTGGTTTCCATTCAAAAGTAGCCTATGGCTTGATTATCACATAAAAAATGGAAATCATATTATTGTTATCATAAAAAGACTAAACACAGAATAAATAATTTTAAGAAATTGAAACAGTAGATTTTATAAGTTTAGGGTGAAAGGCATGATTATAGTAACATACTTATAAATCAACAATGTTGTGGATAAAACTAATATAATTTTAATAAATGACCCTATCCTTTTTGATCCTAAAAGGAGGAATTTTACATGATTACCTTAACCTACATAGCATATGTTACATATGATAATAGAGTGTAATATCATATCTCTTTCTCTACCATTTAAGGTTTATATGGAAAAGGCACACTCTTTGGGGTTTGATATTAATGCATATTTTACTTCACATAGATGTTGAGGACACTTTACTAACAGATGCTTTTGGATAAGACATAAGATATAATATTTGATTGAAAACCATAATATTGAGATCAATAATGTCATTTTGTTGATTCATGACTAGGGGGTACAATCTAGTATGATACATATTTAGATAATTCCACAAGCTCCCCTACCTATTCCATAGAAAACATAGACACATGCCTAAAGCATAAAACAAAATTTGCATACTACTATGGCTACTATTGTTTGTGCCTTACATATGATCATGTTGAATATGATAGTGATGATGGATATTTTACAATGAGTTAACATTTTTTCTGAATCAAATGTTGATATAGATGTTGATCCTCACCAATGGTGTAAGAGATACAAAATGATTGATCCAAGATCTATATGTAGATATCCCACTAATGGGGATCATTGGTTAGTATTAGCATAAGTAAAAAAATCAACAATTAAAAAATTAATAAGTAAAAAATTAAAAAAAATACTCAAAAAATAATATTCAGGACTTATGCATGACATGCTTTGTTAGCTACATGATCAATTGATTTTATTTATCATTTACATAGTATTATATATATCCATTTTATGTGCACATTAT
>JARHVA010011190.1:40000-83761 GCA_037957365.1 Torreya grandis | reverse complement strand
CATGTGGCTTATGGGTTATTCCTTGAATGCTTAACACCTTTAAAAATATTGATCTTATAACATATATATATATATATATATATATATATATATATATATATATATATATATATATATATATATATATATATATATATAGGGACAAATAGGTGATATTTTCTCTCTTGAATATTTGATTAAGTCCATCTTGGTATATGGCATTGTGAGTTGTCTATTATTTTCATAAGAGTAATGAATGAGGGTTGATCTTATATATATACAAATCCCTTTTGAAAATATATCACACTAAATCACTTAGGTCATCCTCTAGGATACATTTCATTTATAAATTTGATGGACTTTTGGAAATGGACACTTTGTATGAAAAGTGAACACATGCATCAATGCCGGTGTTTACTTGGAAAACAAATGTGTAGGAAGCTATAAAAAAAGTACAACTAAAAAAATGGTGATGGAGGATAATAGTTAGTTTTAGAGGTTTTTGAATAGTATATAAGGCCTTGTCATCATAATAATAGTGGACGGACTAAGAGATGATAAATTTAGGCATAAATATATAGTAAACATGAGCCCTTTAGTAATGGGTAGATATATAACTAAAAGGTATAGACATGATGCACATTTTACAAGTGTAAAAGACTAGAGTACTACGTAAACCAGATTTTACTATCTATATTTTCCCACCAACATCAGTCTATTAATTAGATTTCTAGTTTAAAAGAAATAAATATATACCTAGGTGTGTATAACCCACTTTATCTTTGTGTGAACCCAACTTGATTTTTTTTGTGTGACCATATTGTAACCACAATGATGTTATATTATATACTCAATGTATTAAATCTAAAATTGAAATAATTTTAAATGATTGAAAGTAGAAAGAGAAAAGTTAGGAGTACACCTATGGGTCGATACAAAAATCTTGATTTTTAGAAATTTTATTTGAAAGGATGACTCACTATTAATTATTGAATCTGCTATTAGGATAAATATGAACTAGAAAGTGAATATATATAGATATTAGAGGACACATGACCCCAACCTTTATCAAAATGTGAATTGTAACAAGTCTATAGAGTTTGTTTCATCTCAATCATGTAACCCCAATCAGTTCATGATCTAGTGAGTGTGATCATTTTAGTCGACTCACAATATATATCTATTGAAAATGGAGGATTTAATCATATAAAAATTATAAATTTGATAAATTTAGATGATTTAATATAGTCTAACTTATAATATTGGTAATATTAAGTGATTTAATCATTTCAACCTTCTAAAATTGAAGCAACTACTATAATAGATTGGCTCAATAAAAATCCATAAAAGTCTAGCCTAGGTATAATAACAATCCATAAAAGTGTTTAAAATATGGAAATGATTTGATTTTACATGTTGAGGTGCCCTTTGCATGGCATATTCACCTCATATATGTCTCAGGATAAAATTTAGATATAGTAGTAGTATCGATGTATATAATGTTTCCACACATGTGTATTTAAATCATATAGTGTGAAATATGGGGAATTTATAATAGGTGCTATTGCGGATAAAATAATTTCATAATATTCTCCCACTATAATTGATAAAATCTAAGAAATGGTGTAAATGTGAATAACATGTTTTCCTAACATATCACCACTATAATTTGGATAATCTATAAATTGGTATTAAGTGCATAGAACATGTTTATATATCATGCCCATAGTGTAATTTGGAGAATTTATTAATTTGTGTAAATGTGGAGAACATGTTTCTATGATAACACCCCACTATAATCTAGATAATCCAAGAACTAGTGTAAAGTGTGGAGAACATGTTTACATGATATGACCCCCATTGTAATTACAAACTATGAATGTGTATAAGTCATGACTTTATGCTATGAACCCACTAATATTAACACCCCAACCCCCATCATTAACTTTTTAAGTGATGGGAGGTAAAATATCATAGTTTTCTTACCTTAAAAGTATAGTATCACTATATAAGTTGTCTATGGATCATGTAACATATAGGGATCACATGTAATAATAAAAAATCAACAAAAAGTAAATCACACACATAAAAACACTTAAAATAAAAGCAATAAGAAATGATCCAAGGTGAATTTAAACAAGGGGAATATCCAAAGGTCACACAATTGAAGGGACATGACTTAATGAAATGTCAAAAAATAATATCATTACTTATTCAAATGTAAAAATAGGAATAAATTGCATATGGGACAAAAATAAATGTGGGATATTAAAATGCTCCAATAGGTAATATAATGCAAGATAATAACAAGAAAGTAAAATAAGTAATCAACATTAACATAACATACTAGTTACAAAACATATATGATTTTATAATAAATTGTAAGTACATATCATATCACATACACTATAAAAAGGTCTAATAATGGATATAGGCATGTATAATTATATAATCTCTAAAATGATAGTGGAAAGTAAACAAATAATAATATACCTTGTGTGTATCATGAATGAAGAAGCAGGTGCCCCCAATGTACTTAGTATGTGATTGGAGGGAAACCCCAATGAATGTATGTGCATATATCATGTATCTAGGTATGCATATATCAAACTCAAATTATGTCTGAAACACATGTATATAGGAAAGAATGGTATGTTATCTACTAACATGAAGTAAATAACATATGCATAAAAATAGTGAAACTAAGAACATGTTGAAAAAAACCATTTTTAAATTATTTTAATTTATTTCAAAATTTTGGTATATTCAAAAAGGCATATTCTATCCAATTATCCCTTCTAAGGGATGCCCATATGGAAGTGTTATGAACACTGTATATGGTATATCAAATTAGTAGTACTAATAAGGAGCATGTATGGGTGTAATGTATTAAATTTTAAGTTATATAATTATTTACATACTTATCATATCACTTTGTGGTCTCAAATGATTTGCATTAGTATTGGTAATATATGTTAGGCCTTGCCTACCATTCCGATTAGATATGAAAATAAGGGTGACTGATGCCTTAGAATTTTTTTACTAATCCTTGAATGTTATAACCAAATTATTGTAGATATTTTTGTCCAAAACCATACTCATTTGAAATTTGATCATCATTATTGGGAGTTAGATTTGTATCATTTTATTATGGATTATTTTTTATCATTTCTTGGTCTAGATTTACCTTATGAATATTTTATTTTTTAAAGTTTTTTATTCATAACTATTTTTGTTATGGATTATCTTTTTGTACCCATAGTTTATATTTTAGCATTTGTGCATTAGGATAGGTACTCATAATGTGAGTGGGTTTATTGATTAATGTACCAATAATAGGATCACCAATATCTTTGTGGCTTTCTAATTTTTATTTAATTCCAAATAATAATCCATAATATGCACATGCATTATAATATGTACAATAGTATATGGATCTCCTTGTAGTATGTAGAGGAGGTAGTTGATTAACTTTGGTTCTAAGGATCTCCCTTAAGGTATCACTTGGAATCTTGGTAGTCTTTGGTATAATATTTGAATCACTTGTTTTATATGTATTATTTTTTTCATTTTAAGTTGGATAAGAAACCTTGATGGGTATAACATTGATATATGAAGATTCAAGAACATGATTAATAATATCATATTTTGGAGTTTACATGCATGTAATTTGATTTTTTAAATCTTTTATTAAATTAATGATAGTAGTGATTTCTTATGTTCGGGATTCATAATCAAAAATCTTAGGTGCTTCAAATTGAACATGCATACAAATACAATCTACCTTACCCCTTAAAGGAGTGATCACATAGACCTAGTTATATATATGGTATTTATCACCCTAATTCAGTTTAGGAGGATTAATATGCTCCTTATTGTCCATATTAATGATGATTTTTGGAAAAATATATTATGATTTTTAAATTAAGATTATTTTTGACTAAAATATTAGATATACAGAAATCAATAAACACTTAGTCAAACTAAGGTTTTGAGACTGATGGTTGGGTTCACCAAAATTTTAACCCTAAATTTAGATATATGTGGAATATATAGGGTTACGATATATTAGATTTATCTTTTACACAAGAATGGTGAACTAAAATAATGAGTAGTCTAATTAATAAAAAATCAAATAAATAATATTTGGAAGTTTTAAAAATGATATCAATAAATATAGTAAATTAAAAATATTTATAGATATAAAAATAAATATGTAAAAATGATACTTAGTTGGTTTACTATGATAATGAGGGTCTGAAACTAAACATGTTGTAAGTTGATAAGAAGGTGATACTTGAATAGTCATCATATTCATGGGATATTCTCTATGTGGCCTTCGAGGATTACATCATATCTAGATGGTTGTATTAACATAAGTGTCTAACATTGACACAGATGTCTTGTATGCAATACTAATTGGATATGGATCCAAGTAGCTAGATTCATCTGGGTTTTATGTCACATTTCATCTAATGTCTTTATCAAATGATCAAATCCTATCTTCTTAACCTTTGGAGTGACTATGATAAAAATAGGTTTATTGTTTCATGACGTAGAGATGCCCTAGGGATGCCTCTATCAATTGGAACTACCTACATATCCAATACTCTAAACAAGGGATTAGACTTATGTATTTCTCCCCTATGTGCTAGCTTATGTATGCACAAGAATGTAATATGTGATAAATATAGGCATGTAGTGACATAGATTATAAAATGGTAAATACAACTCATGGTATGCTCTTTTAATTATTTATAACTATGGAAATATTACTCTTATGAATTATATGTAAATAAGGATGAATATATTAGGTTTTCTTAGGTGAAGTGTTTATTGAATGATTTTTGGTATATTATAATACTAGTTGTATGTGATTCACTTGTGAGAGCGAATGATGGTTGATATTGTATATAAACCAATCTTGTTTGAAAATATATTAAACTAAATCAGACCATCCTTCATGATATGTTTAATTTGTAAATTACAATAATTTTGGGCACTGGACACTTTGTAGGAAAAGTTGTCACTTGCATCGACGCATGTGTCTACTTAAGATGCAAGTGTCAAAAAAGATATAAAATAAGTATATATCCAAATATACTAGTGAAGGACAATAATAATATTTAAATACTTTTCCATTTTATAAAAGGATTGTTCATCAAAACAATATTAGTTAGGCTAACAAATAATCAATTTAGGCACAAGGATATAGTGAACATGAGTCTTCTGGAAACATGACAAGTCTATAACTAAAATTTATATTCATGATAGACATTTTCCATGTGTACAATACTAAATTAATACATAAATAAAACTTTAATATCTACAACAAAAATCTTTCTATAAAATGTCAACTTTTTTGTCTCCCAAGTTTTTGCATTCACCCACTCTTAGTTCTCATATTATAATATTGTTATTATTAAATGTTTATATATTGTTTTCATTCATTATTTAGAATCACACAACTGATGATTAAAATTATAATATTTAGAGAGAATAATTTAGCTATTTTTTTAAATTAAATTTGTGGGTAAATGTCCGATATAGATTTATAAAGAGGATGGAATTAAGGAAGGAAAGGTTACCATTGTGTTCTAGTGCCTTTGTAAACTTTATGTCATTCATTACATTATTGATGTGGCTATGGATTTATTATAATTTCTCCAGGGCATGTTTCCATATAACATGTGTATCATTAGTACACATTTTCCACATGTGATGTTTTAATTGGAAGAATTGATAGCCTTTTATTCAAATTCATCCTTTAACATACTTAATAATACTAGTGAAATATGTGATCCCATCACAATAACCTTTATTTTTTTATAAATGATACCCTTGAAATTAAATTTTATTTGACTTCACAAAATTCATAATGAATGAAGTTATCTCTTCTATAATTTATCTATTAGTTACCTTCATCAATGATAGTTATTAATTTATTTATGGTATTAATATATTATATTTTTAATAAGTTAATATGGTTACATTTTTACTTTAATCCATCATAAAACCATCTATCTAAGACCATTGTGTTAGGTGTCTAAACTTGAGTTGATTCTTGTTGGAGTAGTAACATTTATTTTTAGAAATTTTGTACTACATATAAATTTTTTATGCTTTTACCACACTTATCGAGTTCTGTGGGATATTTTTATTTATTTATATAGGAACTTGAATCATGGCATTGGAAAAAACCTACACATGTAATTATGTTGTGAAATGTGCATGTGGTCACTTCAATATAGTGAATTACACAAATGAATAATAATGGTGGGTATATATTCATTGATGTGTTAGTGAAATAGATTATTAGTGTTACATATGTCAAAAAAAATATTCACTTTCTCCAACATCAATAATTTCATAGCCAGTGTGGTGGCAAAGGCAATTATTTTTAACCTATAACTTTTTTTCAATTAAATTGTCTACACCTCTCATAAAAAAGGTTGAAACCCTATGGTACCTCATATGTATATTAAATGTATATTCATGTAATATGTTTCAAATTTTAATTAATTACGTATAAATATACTAAATAAATAAATTAATGTTTAATTATTATGGATAAATTTACCAAAATTAGTTCAAAAGGATTTTGACCTAGGAGTGGAAACTATAGAGGAAGGGAATAAATTTAAGATAAGTAAACCCTCAAATAATGTTGATAATATCGTAAGTCCTAATTCTAGTGAAAGATTAGTGGCTCCAAAGTTTTTTAGTAACTCTCAACTTATTGATCCATTTGAAGTCACCATTTCCATATATCCCATTGTAGGCAAAGGTAATGATTGGACAGTTATTAGAAATAAATGGAAATACACATATAAGGAGTTCTAAATGCTAAATATGACCCTCATATATTTTTTTAAAAAAAATATTATCAAGGGAGTTAGATGTGTGATATTTTTTATTGTGATGAGCATTTTTTAAAGATTATTCTCATTTTTTATGCTAATATTGCATGTTTCTTATTTATGGTGGGACCCTATTTTTGTAACTTGTTTCTTTTTATACCAGTAGATAAGTTTCAATGGGATTTATATTTTTGTATATCTCTCCATTGTAAAAGGGTAGAGACCCTTTTAAAAACTCCCCTTCAACAATAATAAAAAGTAAAAATAATTTTACAAATAAAAATAACAAATTTAACTCAAATTATTAATATTTATTTATAGTTAAGGTTTAAGTTAAAAATATAATATATCCTTCTATCCTAATTTCATTGAATTATAACTGATTATATTTTAATTAATTACACCAAAAATGCCATTAATATGGAATATTAAAAATAGATATTCAATTAAACAAATTATTAAAAAGGTATTACATAATTTTAGATTCAAAAATTAAAGGGTATTATTACTCTTTGGAAAAATAAGGTAAGAAATCAATAAAACATTTAATATAATCTTCCCTTTAAACTTTACCAATTTTATAAATTTAACAAATTGGATATAAATGTTTTCAAGATCAATGTATTTTAAAAAAATAGTTCACATGACTGATATAATCATTAGGAAACTTTATAAACCCTTGTTTCAAACACTATACCATCCAACTTGGGATGTATTAGTGAGTTGTCAATTAGGAAATATTCCACCAAAACATAATGATTTACAATTTCAATGAAGATACATTCACCCATATTTTGAGTTGGAAGAATGTTTTGATACATTTATTAGATTCAATCATCCCTAGCTTTGTAACAAATTAAAAAATCAATATTTATTTTAATCACTACCTATATAGTCCTCACTTGTAGATCATTATCAAATATTATGCAACATACATAAAAATCCATTGTAAAGTAAAAAGTTCAAAGGTTTGAATTGAAAAAAAGAAACATATATAAACATATAAATTTCACTATTTAGTTTTCAAAATAAATTTATACTTATTTGGAATACATGATTCAATAAAAAAACAATACAATAACCATAGAACATAGAACAAAACACACAATCCTAGATACATGCACCTTTAAGTGTAATTAAAATGACTAATTATATTTTTTTTCCAACAAAGGCATTTGAATCAACATCTAATCTCCTTCCTAAAAATTAAAATAAGAATCCAAGTAAAAAATATCATTTTCAAGTTCAAAATTCTATCTAAATTTTAAATTTCATAGTTTTGACTAAAAAAAAAATGACACATTGTAAACATAGTAGCCAACTGACCATGTTTTTTTTTCATTAGTATAATCGAAGAAAATATCCTCACCTAATTATTTATTTTTAAGTGGATAAAATTTAAATAATAAACTAACAATTTTGTTTCAAAAAAAAAAAGAGCAAAAATAGGGAGAGAAAATAAGCTAATTATTTTAAATTTACATTCATAGATTTATACCATGTCGGTTTTCTAACATGCACACTAATACAAGATTTTATTCTAAATAGTTATGTCTACATTAAAATTCTTTATAAATATTCATAACATCAACTTTGAAAAAAAAACACAAAAACAAAGCAACCAACTTACCATGTTTATTCTCCTCAACAAAAATAAACTGAATCGCCATTCCTAGATTGCAAATATATTGGTATAAACAATCAAATAAATGAATGAAATTAAAATTAAAATAAATAGAAAAAAGAGTTGTAAAATACACTCTATTTTAATTTTTCTCTCATATATTTAAACCACATTGATTTTCTTGTAGACAAACCATTGTAAGATATTCTAGGCATTTAAATTAATATAAAATTTCTTCTTATAATTTAAAATAATAAACCAAGAAAAAAATCAATCACGTAGTTCAAGATAAAATGTCAATATCTATAGCTTTAACCCAGAACAAGACATACATATAAAACAAGAAAGTACCTTATTCAACTAGTTTGATTCCATGCACACCAATACAAGACCTTAATCTAAGCAAAAGTAGTTTCTCACCAAACTAAGCTTGCTCCCTGAAACATTTTCCCACATAAAAGCATTCAAAATAACATTATAATTCTTCTTAGAATTAAAACCAAACAAATTAAACATTTATCATTCTCCTAGATCAAGGGATAAAATCAGTATATGTAGATAGAATCCAAGAAAAGGAGGCATGAAAAAAATTCAACCAATTAAGAAAATAGATTTTCTTATGCATAAAGGAACTTAATGCATTTTTTTGTACTCTAACAATTTTTCTTAAGACAAAGACAAACAAAGAAAGAAAATAAACCAATATTTTTTTTATTAAGAAAAAAATAAATCATGTAATCTTACATAGAGGATAATTTAGTCTAACTCACTTTGATTTATTGAACATATTCCCAAAAAAAGTATTTAAAGTGACATTAAACTTCTTCCTTGAAATTAAAATACAAAACAAAGAAAAAAATATATTTTCAATATCGTAATTCAATATAAAAAATCAATATTCATTTCCTCAATCCCATAAAAAAAAGGATACATGGAAAACAAAGTAGTTATATTAGCAAGTTTAGTTTTCTCCATGTTAATAAAATAAAATATTCTCTCCTATTATGTAATTTTTTCAGGGAAATATGATGAAAAACAGGAAAAAAAAAAAAAGAAGACTAGAATAAATGGAACTATTTTTTTTCACAATAAATAGAACAAAATGACAATGAAAAATATGCTCACCTACGATTCAAGATGTTTTTTGGATGTCATCAATACCATGGTAGAATTTTTATTATAGATTAAAACCAAATTGGTTTTCATCCACATAGACAAATGCAAGATGCTATATTAGGAAAGTGTAGTCTCCCATCTAATTGAATATGCTACCCACAACATTTTTTCATCTAATCCATTCAAACTAATATTAAAATTCTTAAAAAAATTAAAATTGCGAAACAAACCAACAAAATGCTTTTTGTAAAATAGGAAGGCATGAAAAACAAGTTAACTATCTCTACAAAATGATATCCCTATGCTCTAACATTCAATTTTCAAAAATAAACATTGAAAGAAAGGAAACAAACAAACATTTCTCTATCATAAGAACAAAATATTAAAATATAAATGTAATACACATACTTTCCATTTTAGAAAATAGTAAAGAACTACTATGGAAAGAAGGTTTATCTGCACAAGAGTGTGATTTCCAAATACTCTCAATACAAAATCAAACTTACCATCATAAATAACCTCATTAAAAAAATCATACGTTCTTATTATATTGTAAGTGCCACAACTCATTTAGATTAATAACACCTCAAATGAACCAACATATTTAAACACACATTAAAATGTTACGAAAAAAAGTAATAGCTTTTAACGCGGGGACAAATATTTTCCAACGCATTGACCTCACGGACATCTCTAATAGAAACCATATCAACAGCAACCAAAACCGACATTCCAACATAGCGGCACAAATATGCAACACATGTTGGAAATAGAAGCAGCGTATTCATCTTCTAAAGATGCATGTGAACTGTTGATCAGATCGGCAAATTTCAATCGAGTTGGTGCATGTCTATCATCATAGATATTTTCCTATCTTTCGTTCATTCTCCTGTTATCAATTTGACATTTTCATGAAAGTAATCAATTCAAGCATCTTCTTTTATACTTATCGTTAATTTAAATCGCCCCAAGTGGTATAAAGCACGCTGATACATGTATGACGTTGGATGATTCTGCGACGAAGCCCGGGGGCCGGAGGTAAAGAAAGTTACTGTCAGCATACACAATTTGATGGAAATGATTCCTATCCCTTGGAAATAAAGAAAAGCTCAGATAAGTATTCCGCCACTTCCTGATGTCATCAATAGAAAATCATAAATTTGGTCAAGCTCTCATCGTTAAAGATATATTGTAAAAAAATTTATGCGTGAATTATATCATGATTTTACGTGTGGCGTGCAAATCAATCTATCAAGTTTGAGAAAACCCTACAGTCCTCCGACGTCCCGAGACTTAACTCACGGTTCGGGAAGTTGCAACGCAGTAACATATAATGCGTACAATGATTCCACTACGAATAAAGAGGCCCAACATAGTCATTCATGTGGACTTGCTTAATGTACCTTTGCAGACATTGAAAATATATAATGATGAGTTTGGATTGAAACCTTGCACGAGGTACAACTGCATGATTGGTTGTACGTTTTTTCTTTTATGTTCATTATCATGGGGAAGAATACAAGCTTTTTCAAAGGTGGACGCATGTTCTAATTTTTGTATATGAAAAATGAGGGGGTATTTCCTTCTTTGCTCGGGTAAGCCTTTCACTATAGCATTTTCATGGTTTTGATGAAGAATTCAAGTCTCCGGATGTTTAAATTCATAAATCATTCATCGTTGTGGGTTTGTATTTTAAGGAAAGGTCGACTCATTCAAATATAAATCCTTTTTATGTGACATTAACAGTTAAGATAGGTCTATCCTTGAGATCTATCTTAGTTATCTTAGTGTAAAGTTTGAAAGCTAACAATGATACTCTTGCTTTCCTTTTTGCTTTTAAAGAATATTTTATACTGTATAAGAAACATTGGTAATATTGAGGACTTTTTATTGAAAGCGAACAATGATATTTTTACTTTCTTTTTGGATTTTAAAGAAGATTTTATACCGTAAAAGGAACATTGGTAATATTGACAATCTCTTATTGATAAAGAGCTTCTAAACTCCTATCTTTAAATTGAGCTTTCTGAAGATACTGATTAATGAAGGTTTGAATTCTTTAAAGGTAAACATAACAAGCCCTATTTATCTAGTCTACATTCCCTTCAACACAACTAACCAAGTGGATTATCACATTGCTAACACTCTTGAATTGTTGTTCAAGTATTTGCCAAGAGGAGTTATTTCCAAGCACTTTTCTTCCTCTTTTCCACAACAATGTTTTATTTTCAGTCTTTGGTTTTAACTGATTTATTGTGGCTTCTCATGTAACTTATATTCATCAAGCTACTAGTTTTTACCTTTATCAATGATGTACTACATTGTTTTGAGATCGACTTCATTTATATTTATCATCTTATTTGATATAGCTAAATTTATTTGTAACTATATTTATCTTGGTTGGTCATATCTTGACAATAGATTACTTTTTCTATTTGATATTTGTGTCAAAGTTGTTTCCATTGAGAGGCCATAAAGGAATATTCATCTCATCATTTTGTATATGCAAATTAGATTCATCAGTTATTTTCAATATCCAGTAATATGTGATGTGAGTTCTTATCAATCAAGCCTTTAGAATGAAATGCATTGTTGGATAAAACCACAAACATATAAGAACTAAAGAACAAAAAATAGTTGTTACCTCTTGTCAAATAAAAATGTATGATATTATTTAACCAAAGTATTCAGATAGTTTAAACCAATAAGGCCCCAATAAAGAAAGTTGAACATTTAATATAATATAAACCAAGTTCATATCAATTGACATTTTTTATGTCAAAGGTGTACTCAGAGGAACAAATAGGAATTGAAAATATCTTGCTGACATTTCATGCCGAGGTGGAATTAATTCTAGATCCAACAACTAAGAAGTGGGTGACTGGTCTTTAAAGTTGTTAAAACCACCTTGATATTTTATATATGCTTTTGATTAATATTTTATATACTATATTATTCAATACTATTGGTATGCACTTGGAAGTTGACACAATAAGCACTCTAAAGAGATTTAGATTTGATAACAGATTAGCAACCTCCCTTTCTTATGCCTTCAATACCTAGTAAATGTTAAATATGTAATGATTGGTAGCATCATATTACGCTGGCATTTTTGAATTGAATGAACTTATGATGTCATAATAAAATAAAAAATAATAAAATGCACTATAGAATCTCATAATTAATGTAGCTGACCTTTCCATTCACATCACCACAACTTGATGAGTTTTTATTTGAGGTGAGGATAAATTTTTTAGGTTAACCATGATGGTTCTTGTATAAAATAATGTTGTGTTACAAAGCCTTAAAATAACAACTAATAGAATAATATAGTTTTAACAGCGAATTTCTCACTCCAAACCCACAAATATCAAATATGAGTCTATCCAAGAATTTATTTTTATTATCTTAGCCTCCATGAATGTCATGGGAAATTAAGGCATTAAATTAATGATTTTATAGATTTCATTTTATAGAGCTTTATATTTATATAAATTCATGAACCTAGTGAGGCCATCTAGTTTTAAACACAAGATTCATTGTATAGATATAATTTTGAAGTTAGATACCCTACCTTTGAAAAATTAGGTTATTGTTATCAAGAAAAGAATTTTTGCTAAATATCTAATTTTGATATGAAATAAAATCTTATAAATGGTATCGATAAATAAAGTAGTTGTGTTCTTAAAACAAATAAATCTTGCAGACAAAATGGGATAATTTTATATTAAAGGGTCACTCAATTTTACATGTAAGCTTGCCAACACTTTGAAAATAATTGCATTTTTTCTCATTATACCTTTAGTATTAATATGTTCTACAAGATAGTTGTGGTGGTCAAAATTTAGTGGTAACAACATAATTTAGTTACACATCAAAGAAAGCACATTTCAAATAAAATTTTCCTCCACAATAATGTCTATAGAAGTAATTATCATTTCTTATTATAATTTTCTAATTGTAATATCTCTTTCCTCTTCACCTTCTTCAACTCCATCCTACTCCAAATATTTAAACTATGAACACATTATTTGAAGACATTATAACTCAAATTCATACTAAAAATGTGTAATATTCTAACAAGAACAATTGTGAGAGATTGCTATGTAAAAGTAAATTCAAGTAGTATCTTTAAGAAATATGAAACTAATATTTTGAAATGGAAGGATTCAAACTATAATATTCCAAGAATAAAGAATAAGTTGACACTCAAAATGAAGATAATGTTAAACAATAGATAGTAGAAAATGATGATGAAATAAAAACTAGTAATGATTTCATATATGGATATAAAAATAGACTCTAATATTAATAGGAGGAATAGTTAAATATTAGGGTTTGATTTATGGAAATAGTGGTAATGGTTTCTCCCCATTGATGTACCAAGTCATATGCGCGAAAATTTAAGGTATGGATTCATTAGAGAAAGTTGAATTTTTATTTCCCCAATTTCTAGTAAGAAAAAATTCTGAAACAAAGCCTCGATGTTATAAGGTGGACATTGTGCTCTAAAAGCAATTTTCCATGTTTGAGTAGGATTTTGATAGATTCACCATTGTTTCTACTTCAGACCTCATTTACCTTGACACTTAGTTTGCATAAACGTCCTCTTAAAGAATCGAATGAGGGTGGAAGAACCTACATTTATGCTTTCTCATAGTGTCAGCATGTTACACTATGACTAGTGAAAAATTTAATTTTTGATAATCAAGGTCCACAATAAGTTGGTTTATTTTTTATCTTTAACTATTGATTTAAATGTTAATTTATACATTGACTAAAAGTTGTTAGTTTAAATAAGACTAAATTATGTTATTGTATGATGGTAATATACACATATAATATATTATTTTTTTACATTATTTATTTCAATTAAATAAATAATTTAAACATTTTGTTTTATATGTTGAAACTAAGTCCTTTACTCGACCATATAGACTAAATATATTTAATCATCAAAATTTTGTATCTTATGTTTGTAAATTTCATATCTACTATCAAATCAAAGACCTAAGGTATACTTTTCCAATAATAAATGATTACAATTAAAAATATCTTAAGATTATCATCATTTTGAAAAATCACTAAAAATATATTCTAGGTGATAGTGAATTTCTCCAATTCATTATACCGCATTTTATACCACTTGCATGTATTTAATTCACTATTCAATAAAAAAATGTATGCTTCATCTTGTTCAGACAATCTATAACATATGGACTACGATACACTCCAAATTTGATTCTTTTCATATCTCAAAATCCTTAACTATTAAATATTTAAATTTTTTATCACTAATTAAAAGGTTAACCTATGAGGATTGTTAGAATTTTATAATATAAGTATTTTTATTTTTAAAATGATTCCTAACATGCATTAATAAAACAAATTAAAATTATTTTGATTAGTATAGACACACCTTTAAGGGTTTGTGTGGATTGTAGCCCTAGACACATCATGAGGTCCATGTCTACAGTAGTTAACATAAGAGAAGCTCAGAAGAAAAACACAAAGGAATAACCCCCACTTAAAACCATTTCTAGGCATAAGTGGGCCTAGGTTCCTAAACAAACATTCCAAATAGAGCCAACCACATCCATGATTACTAATAGGAAATAAGGCTCATCTGAGAACAAAAATAATATGTAAATAATATACAATACACCTTATTGAAAATCCAAATAAGCAACTAAAGCCTGAATTTGAATTCAAACCCCAAAGAGGTAGCTAAGACCAAAATTTTAAAATAAAAAAAAAGCCATGCTTGTGATTGCATCCCAAGGGATAACTAAAAACATCTATCATCGAAACTAATCAACCCAATAATGAAACACAACCACCATAGAAACTAGAAAAGTAAACTAAAAAATGAATCAACCCTCAAACTAGGGGAGCCAAAATCCAAACTTAACACAGGTCATAGAAACCAGTCAAGGATTGAAATCCTTATCTAAAGATGAATCCATCATTTTTAGTCTTATAGAGGGAGGTCTTCCCATTTTAATCTTAGTTTCCCACAAACTATCTTTGTCTGTTATCATCTGTCGATTTCCATTTTACTTCTTACTCTTCTTCACAAGAGTAAAAAGCTTCATTTATAAAAACCAATGGGAAGGATAAACATCCATGAAAACTATTAGACTAGGTGTTTTTTAGTGTGCTCACTTCAAAACTAACAAATCCTTGAGATCTTAAAATAGACCCAATTTAGAGTAATCAATGTTAGAGCATATCAATATATTAACTTATGACCATTCATCACCTCTAATCCCTTTCTTGCCTAATCCTTCAACTTTCTTGTCCTCCTCTTTAAAATCTTCTTTTATCCAAGAGAGTTCTATAAAAAACATAACATCCTTTTCTATAACATCTATCACTCCTCCATTCACAACCATGAGGAATCAATCATTTTAAATTCCTTTTACTTCATAGCATGAATCTCCATAACCTAACAAGATGTGTCTAACAAAATTTTACTCTTAGCTGCAACCATACTAGCTATCAGTTCCTTAACACTTTTCTCAACATCCTTTAAAAATTTAAGGACATTATTAATCTTCTCAAATTTATTATTTTCACATTTATGTATAATAATACAACAATAAGGGTAGATTTCAATGGATCTCTCATACACGATGTCTTGGGTGCAAATTCGCAGCTTGGATTTCCATTGAATGGATTTGGGTAGGAATATATCCAGATCCATAAAAACATACATTTTAGTAAAAAGTAATCTATTTCAGGCCTTAGGGGTAGAACTGATTGTAACAAGTAATGTCATAGATATCATGATCCCTAATAAGATGTTATCCTTCCAAAACCCTAATAAAAGTGCTAAAACTCTAAGAAAAAATGGATTAACCCTCTAAATCTACTTAAAACAGTTAAAACCCAATCTCCATTTTTGAAAAATAAGAATCAACCTACCAAGAATATAGATCCTTCCTTCAAGTATACAAAAAAAATAATGATGGTTTGTAAAATAGAACAATAGGAAGCCATTATCCAAGGTTAAAATATCCACATATCCCTTCAAGTTCAATCTTTTTTGGGCCCAATCCTATACTACATCTATATTACATATTAATCCATTTAAATTTGTAAATTAGATTATTCTAAAACTCTTGTTCATCCTGAATAACATCTTCATTAGTTATTTTCAGGAACACCTTCTTCCCAAAAACACAATGGAAAAGCTCCTGATACAATTTCTTAGATGTAGACACTATTTTAACTAGTTCTACCATAGAAAAGTATTTCTCATTAGACATTGAAATAACTATATTTCCTTCATCATGTTGAATCATCTTCTTTTTGGGTGGTTCCCCTTTTAGTGCTCATATGTTTCCATTTTCTTCGTTATCATTTTATTCTCATACTACACCTGCACTTTCCACTCCCACTACTTCCACGTTATGACTATTTCTAAATTTTTATATTAATTTAATAATATTTATTAATTAATATAATTACAATCCTCAATATATTGTAATATTTTCTTAATAGATTCAAGTACGCTACTCAACATATTACATGGAAATACATTGTTGTTGATAATTGGATAGGTAAGGATCCTACTTTGATAATAATGGATTTACATCACAAAATATAAAGATTAAATTTTTTTATCAAAAAAGTAAGCATGTCAGGTTTTATTGTATCTCAATTCTTAAATTCAAGCAGAAAATTAAGATATAGATTTATAGAGGGATATCACTTGATAGCTAGGCATGTTGAGGAAGAATTGCTTGCTTCCCAAGATTGTAGTATTAAAAATTTTGTACTTCATAATTATTTGGTTATTATGAGATTAAATTATGATCTATTTGTATAAATTTTATTTGACTTAACATATATATCATGTATAAAATGGAGTATCAATCTTGATGAACAACAAATAACCATTTAATCCAATTTGTTAGACATTGTGGACCTCATATTTTAAGCCTCCAAAGATCAAATATAAATGAAGGAATGACTACCTATAAAGTAATCAAAATAATATTAGGATGGTTATCTAAAATATATTTATGTATTAATTTAGATAATACTTTATGTGATCCCTATTAGGAATTATAATTATTTTTTAGAATTGCTTATAATTTTTATCCAATATTTCTTATTGGTGTTACTAAAGAAGCCAAAAGATTATTTTCTTTAATGACAAGGTTCAAATCAATGTGACCCAATAAGTTATTAATCATTCGATGATGACATAATATTGTCATGCAAACCATCCTTTATTGATTTACTCCATGATACATCATCAAATTTTAGTTACTGCACATCTCTTTTATGAGTGCATTTCACTTTATGTCTATTTTTTACATAACTTTTTTTAGTGGATTTTACATTTCCCATTAATGGATAATATCATGTATTGTAAATAAGAAACCTTGGATGCTTAATGGGAATCATAGGTCATAAGTTATTCTAAGTGTTTATAGAGTATGAGTTTTGCCTAAATCATATGATCTTATCCCACACTTTGTGTGATCTGAATAATAAAAAAACTTATGCATGATTATAGTAAAGCTCTAAAATTATCAATATTAGTTCTATTAGAAAGAATATGTATGTATATGGCCATAGCATTCACACTATTTTATGTAAAAAAAAAGGCCCTGAATAAGTCATTTCATTATAATTTTCTATTGCTTGCTACAACTTGGCTACCATCGATTTTTTCTATACTTAGAATGGATTTCAATAAATTAACCAAAAATTGAATTTAAATTCTCTTTATCTAAAATATCCTTATTTCATAAGAATAAAATTGCATGGGTGATTTCATGGTATGGTTTGGGTCCCCCTTTTCCACAAAAAAATATTTACACAATGGAGGATTCACTGCTCTATTGCATAATTATTTTTTTAATTTTTCATTTTGTAATGTATGTATGTAATGGAGGTTTCACTACTATATTTAATTGCATAAAAATATGTCTTTGAACCCGTATCATTTCTCATCACCATAAATACATATTTATTTGTGAAATATTTCCATAATCTCATTTTATTTGCTCATGATCACTATGAAAAATGACATTTCCTCCTCACACAAAACATCAACACATCGCATGTTAAAGAACACACCTCTTCATTTTTCACTCTCACCTCCACAATAAATATCAGCTTATTATTAGTTATCCTTCATACCCAAAAAATATGGGTTAGTTATCATATCAATTTATACTTCTTTAGTTTACAAACCACATTTACGAAACAAAAAATTACATCCCTTACAAAGCTATGATGTAGCTTGTACATTTGCAGAAACTAATAGTATATATCTATTAGTATATCAATTTAATATTATTTTTATGAAAATTTTAAAATAATATTATATTTTTCTAATTTATATTGAATGAATAATACTATAAAATAAAATTAGATAAATATATAAATAAATAAATAATTTATTTTTAGAATTTTTTTTTAAAAAAAACATCAGGGCTTAATGGGTTCCCTGCCAATTATATAACTCAAAACATACCAACATGACTTCGTATATTGATGTAATTGATAATGCCACAGTCACCAAAATTAGTTTACCTAAAAAATAGGTGAGAAAATAACCAATCCAAATAACATTAATAGTATCACCCTGACAGGTATAAAAATCAACACACTAAACTATAATGAACTAATAAATAACACTACACACCCTACTTAAGAGATTGTTGGTTTTTTTTTTGATAGTGAAGTTTCATATGTTGCATGTTATTTTTAGATGCATGTAACAGAGTTGAATGATGATATGGAGAGTATTTCCAAATGGAAAGAACTAAAAAAAAATTTGAAAATGCAATTTCTCTCTAAAATACCACTCTCGACCCTATCACAATCTATTAGTGTTTTATATTTCTAAAAAGGCCATATCTTTTTAATGAACCATCACAATTTTTTAAAACTTTATAGATTAATGCTTATGGTTGTTAACTATATGATAAAAATGTTTTAATTAATTGAATATACCTACATAATATGGAAGAGGAGGTGTATGAGATGTTCCAATTGATTATAAATAGATCAAGGTCTTTTGCTTCAAGATATTCCCAAAAATACAATCAACAAACTTCAAGAGTAGAGAGTTAAAATCTATATTTTCTTTTCTATCCAAGTGTTAAAGTGTTTATTGAAAGTATAAATTGTTTTTATTTAAGTTGAATAAAATGTAAAGAACCATAATATCTCATTGAAATCATAAATACCCAAGATTATATAATAAACTTTACTATAATCAATATAACAGACTAGGTGTAATGAATAAGGTGGAAAACATAGTTTTATGTTATAGAAGAACATGTTAGATAAAGGTTAAATATTGTTAAAAATAGGATTTTAAATAATGATATTGAAAACGTAAGGATTCCTTTTGAGATAAATAAAAATACAATGAATAAAAAAATTGTAGTCCCTATAGATATTTAAGTATAGTGAAGTCTTTTTGTAAGAGTAAGCTTTAAAGACATGTTAGAATTATTTATTTAGATTAATAACATTAATATAGATGTGAGAGTTGCATAAAATATTTAATGATAGAATCTAGAGAATTGAACTAGATAATAAATAAACCTAGTAAATATTAAGAGTTTGTTAGATTAGTTGGATATCATATAACCAATAAAATAGATTGGTTCCCCACATTTTTGATATAGAGATATGTGAATATTTTGGTTTTTTATCCATAAGGGCCACACTAAAATGTCTTGATTATTTCATACTACTAATAAAATCTATATGTTTCACATGCAAGGTCAAGGGCCACACATAATAAGTGAACAAGTCCTAACTTATCATGTAGTAAAGTAAGAATTTGAAAAGAAGAACATATAAAATTAAACTAGTCTACATCGACCATATGTATCAATGTCATTATCAACAAATACTATATCCATGTAACATAATGTAAAGTATGAGTGAATATAAAAATACTTATACGATATATAGTTCATCATGGTAAGAGGTTGTAGATTGATACAACCTATTGAAATGGTCATTGAGAATAAAGACATACTCATAGCTTAGTAAGGCTACTAGGTAAAATTAAAATCCCAAAATCAAAGAACAATGTAATAGTGTGTCTTATATCACACTCACAAAGCTCATGAAAATAACCTTGGATTGAGAAGTGAAATTTTCTATCTACTTAACGTGAAATAAATAATATATGCAAACAAGTGAACTAGTAACATAAGAAAATGTTTTAAGGTCATCATTTATATATTTTTAAAATTCTTTAATTAGTTTAATTTTAATAATATTGAAATTAAAATTATTTGAAAAGTAATAACAAGCAAGACATTAAAAATAGAATAAATGAGAGGGATTCAAACAATCTGAAACAAGGTTCTAAAGCATTCTATGGCAAGGAAGAAGGCAAGTAGTATTCCCCCATTGTATGTATGTGTGAATCATAATTATACAATGTAGATGGTGAATATGTGGATAAGTAATGTGGATTAAAAGAATTTTAATTTTTTTATTTATTTGAATCAGTTTTGAAAATTGATATGGAATGTACCCAAAGGGAAAATAAAGAAAAGGGAAACAAGAAAGCTTGGAATTTATGATAGGGGAAGTAACAATGATGTGAAAACTAAAAGTTTATGTAAAAGGCTAAAATATGGAAAAAAAAATAACCAATTATGTCTATAATAGGATTTTTTATGCATAATCCACAATGTGATATGAAGGAGTGAATTATTGTGAAGAGGAAACACCTATGGTATATGCGTCAAAATTATAATGGGAATTATATGTTGTATTAAAATAATATGAATCACTTATCATATAGCTAAGTGACAAAGTATCACCATGTATCATAGGATAATATGTAATGATATGTACATATGGTGACATAATTTGTTTAAAATGTGGTGCCCTATGAGATAAAGACCTTATTCTATGTACCACTTTTTATTTATTATAATGTGCCATGATCTTTGGAATTAACTATTTATGCTCATGTTTAATTTTTTCATGCTCATAAATAAATAGAGAAACTAATTTTTTAATATTCTCATGTGTACCTAGATTATACTCATAGATAGATGGATAAATTGATTTTGTAATATAATTTTGAATAGTTCTCTAGACTATTGCATTACAATATTACTCAATTTATGTGCCAAACAATTATTATGTAGGAGTAATTATTATTGGATATAAATGATATTTATATTAAAATCTTATGATTTTAACCACTTAATTACCATGAACATATTTGATACATTTATGTATTATATAAGATACTACTCAAATATTTTATATCTAAGGGTTTCCTAATAGTATATCAAAGACCCTTATGCTTGGTAAGACTAAGAATGGATTTACAACTATGAGAAGTACAATTTGTAAATTTATAGCTATATGCCTAAGAATATATTGTGTAGGACTATTAGATGATTTTAAAACTCTATAAGTATATAGTATATATTTTTATGAATAATGAACAAAGTGAAGCATTGTTATATTACAAGCATTTTCACTATATTCATTATTTATCATATCAATATGTAAATATTTATTATCAATATATGATTAAATAAAAAAGGTATACCTATCTAAATAATCATAAATAACTTTAGTATCATCAAATGTAATCATAATAAATGATGTTTGGATTTTTATAACTATATCGATGATGCTATCAAGTGGATGCCTACATTTAAAAGGAACACATTAAACATTGTATAAATAATGTAATTTAAATTTTCCCTTGTTATGTTTTGATTGATAATGTTTAAGAGGATATTTGAAAACATTTACCTTTAAATTGTAATATTATTATGTCTTAGCATGTTCATTATATGTGTTAGTATCAATAATATTCTCATCAATGTGATCTTGAATCTTATGCTTGAGTTTGAAATATCTATTTGTGGAATGTCTAATACATCAATGGTAGTCAAAATATAGATTATTATAAAAAATTTAAATTGTTTTTTATAAATATCTAATTCCAATGGTGGAGAAAAAGAGATGAGATTGAATTTAAATATCTTTTGTAGCAATACATGAGGAGGTGATGGTAACCTTGAGAAATTCCTCCTTGGTAGTTGCAATACACATTTAACTATAATATTAGATTCATTATTTATTTTATTTTATTGATATTATAACTTAGACTGATTTGAAGACTACCAATAAAATTATGAGCATTTGAAGTATATTTGAGCTTGTTAAAATTAAGCAATTTCACCTCACACCATTTGATTGTATGACATAGTTGATCAAAAGATTTGAAATTATCAACCATAATTTACTATTGGAGTGGAGATAGAAAACATTGAGTGAACATGTCATGGAGTTCATTACCATAATATTAAATTTACATTTTTACTAGCATAGTTTTGTATCTAAGAACATATTCATTGGTTATTTCATTGAAACCTTGTATGAGCATTACAATTAGAATGAATGATAAATATTCACCTATTATTATATAAATTAGTGTTAAAAAATTAGTTTCCAATAGATTAAAATATTTTCATAATTAAAGTTGGATATTATATAATACTATCTAAGATAATCTTCTTTGTATCTTCTTAGAAAGAGTTTTGTCAACAATTTTTCATTATCTAGATAGTTCAGACACTCTACATGGAATACATTCAAATTTTATTTAATATAACCTTTGCCCTCATAAAAGGAAGTTTATGAGATATAAATCCAATTGGTAATGGATTAGATGCAATTTTTAGTGCCAAAGGATTATGAAAAAAAAGAAAATGAATCAAACAAGGGGATAGTATAAGAGATTTTCTCACGCTGAGATTATTTAGATTGTAAGTAAAGACCACAATGATCAAGACTAGAATATGTAGATATTAGTGGGGGAGTATAAATAGGATTATTAGGAATAGGCATGGGCATTTATTAGGATAAACCATATTCCCAAACTGAGGAACGTTGCTATGGAAGTAATTGATGGTGTAAAAACTAGGATGGAAGTTATATTCATATCTAATATAATATAATAGTGAGTTAATATTTTATTTATATGTGTGAATATGTTCTATAAATTTTGATTTAGTAACTGCATAATATTTTAATTAAGCATTTATTTCTTTAAGGATGGCCATAATGCAACCTTTAAGAGGGTGTGGATTAAGAAATTGAATATCATTTGAAGTTGAAGATTTGGTACAATGTTTAACATATGCTTCTTTTTATTACCAAGACATTTTAGATTCGATGAAATCTCTTTGAAAATAATAATGATGTGATATAGTACTAGAATCATTGGAAATATGAAGGACATTATTTAATATAAATTAATCAATTAGAAACTGGATCCATGCCAAATCATAATGATTAGCATGATGAAAAGCAATTCAAAATTTGACAACGAACTGCATTATCCTATGAAATAAACATTCATTCATTTATCCCATTATAAATATAATACAGACATAAAGGAAGGTATAAAGTGTGATATAGGGAAGGGTTTTAATGGGTGTGTGGGATCTCAAATATAATTTATCATTCATAGATTATTTTCTACCCAATATATCATAGAAATAACTACAAATGCTAAACTATGTTTTTCCCCATGATTCCATATTTGAGCGTACAATGAGAATAACTTCCCAGAATAATACACACACCTCTAGTGATCCAAAAATAAATTAGAAAAGAGGTTTCCTATGTTTTGAATAATAAACCATAGGCCTTTTTTTTTCAATTTATTATGAGGTAAGGTGATACTAAAATATTTGTATAACATTGAATTGGACCTAGGTATTGAGATAGTATTGTTTGCTTCATGATGTTGATAAATAATTCACTGTTTATCTAAAAAAGAGACCTATAAATGTAGTTTTAGAACTATAACAAAAAAAATAATTTTTTTTTTTGCATGTAATATAAATTAAAGATAAAGGAGAAAACAAAAATATTTATGTTTTCAGAGATCTACAATTTTCAACCAAAGATTGAAAGAAATGTTTTGGTATCAAATGTTATCCAAGGTGACAAGACAAAATATAAAATGTTGAAGTAAAATCTATAGATGAATAATACTACCTCATGGTGTCATATTTATATTCAAGTTTGAATTTTATTTATTTTAGTGTCAGGTATTTAAATAAAATTTAATGAAATAATAGGATAAAAATTAAGTAAAGAATAAAAAGTGTTCTAATAAAATTAAAAAGGTTCACCAGAATCTTTTTAGGGATTATTTTATATTTAAAAATTAAGGTAATAAAAACTAAAATATTTAAATTGTTTTATAATTATAGAATATACATAATATGATTGTTAATTATAGTCAAATATGAAAATTAAAATGAGCTATAAATAGTAAATTTAAATGAAATATAAAGACGTAGATAAAATTTGATTCATGTTGATGGTGTAGGTAGATAAATGACTTAAAACTAGCTGAGAGTATTTGTTAATAACTTCATGCCTAAAAACATAATCATGTAATGCACTAGGATAAGGCTACACTAGGATGAATAAGCTCGCACTAGATTTGGTTTGTAGACTATGTGGGTGAATTTCATATTTACATGCATACACCTATCAAAGGTGGTCTGTTGTTTATCCTAGGGTGTTGATTTATCATGTGAAAATGACTACACTTAAATAACACTAGTTCCTACACAAACCAAATTGAAATCAAATATAAAATTTGGGAACTGATTAAGGGAATAGCTTAGCTATCCTAGAAAAACCCACATAATTTGAATGTTGCCTACATATCTAGAAATTTCCTCAATCCAATTTAGCTCTCCCTCCTAGAGTGAGTGTATGAATATTTATCCATTCACTATATGGATGTAGCTAAAAAATTGCCTTAAATTCTTAAGAATGAATTTCCTTGACATGTAATAAAATATCTTCAGACTTGGCCTATGACTATTATAAAAAATGAATATTTTAATTAAGAAGAATAGGGATTTTGTTCTCAATTTCTTGTAGCTTAAATAGAGAATGATCTTCCCATTTTTAAATTATGTATTGATATGCCTCGATGTTCTTATATAGAGGCATTTTAGAAATGTTATTGTTAAATATCCTTCTATTAAATAATGATAAGACCAACATGGAACATCTCAAATTTTAAAAGTAACTATTAGAGTACATGAAACAAGGTTTCACTAGTTGATAAGGCTGAGCTATGGCCCTCTCTAACCAATTATATTATTATCCAAGAAGGATAAAGACTATTGTAATTTAGCTAACATGAACCTATAACCATAAGAGGGATTTTTGAATGATATTTGTAGAATTTTGAATATAATGAGTAAAAAACAAAAGGATATCATAGATAGTTAAAATTAATAAAATGGAAAATATGTCAATAATGGTAAGGATGTCAATATTAAACATTATCAAGAATTTAATGATTATATTTCAGTGTCTACGCTAACCACATTTTTTTCCCTTAAAAAATATTTGGTTGTGACATCAAATGTGCCACCATATTTTTATAATTTATATTAGAATATTATAATAGATGGCATTCTTATTTAATTCCACATGCAACTATAACATCTTATATTTTTTCTCTACCCCACACAATTTTATTGTAATGCATGCTTAAAATTTGTACCATTTTTCACCTTAAAATCAACAAGCTTATATTAAGGTAATGTATATCCACCTAGTTTTTTTGAGTGTATGGTTATAAATAAGATGTAAAAATTTAATTCTTTATTTTATAATCGTATATAGATAAGATTAATAATATGGTTTTTAAAATGAGCACAAATTTCAAAAGTTGTGCATTAAACTAACAAACATTTTCTCATTAAACAAAGTTTATTTATGAGAGAAAGTGTGCCGTGATTTTTTTATATTGATGATTTAAATATAATAATCCATTGAATTATTATAGGACTCCTACATGTGCTTTTAGTATCTTATATTTCTCTACCCTTCATGGTTATCTTACAACAAATATGAATTTTTTTAAACATTTTTTCCCTTAAGAATGAGAAGACTCTATTAAGGGATATTTTTTCATTTCTATAATTTTAAATTACATGGAATTATGAGTGGTATATTAATTAAAATATGGAATGATACCTATCCATATATGACTACAAAGAGAGATTGTTGATTGGGTGTGTGGTCTAATTTTTTTTGTTATACTAACCAATGTTTTATCCATAAGGATTTATTTTGATATGAGATAACATGTGTAATATTTTACTAATCATGTAATATTTAATATAATCCTATATTGGTTTCTTTTAATAGTCCTCCATGTAACTATAGTAGGTTTTAGTTCTTCACTACTCATGTTTCCCTGTAATAGTTGCACAAAATTCATATCATTTTCCCTATTAAAAATTAGAAGGTTATCAGATGCACCTGACACATAAAATTTTAAAATTTAATATTTTTAAATAGGGATCATAAAAATACTTTTAATATTTATTCATCCATATGTATATGACCACAAAGAATATTCATAACTATATCATCTTAAATTTATTATGTATAGCTCACAATTTTCATGCAATTGTTGCACAAAGTTTGTATCGTGTTTCCCCTTAAAGATGAAAATATTATCATTGTGAATTCATCAATATGACTAAAATTTATTATTACATAGGCTAAAAAAAGCTATGTTAATTAATTTTATTCATTTATACACCCATCCATTTATGACTACAAAGATAGTTTGTCGATTGGGTATGGAGTTAAAATTATTAATGTACACTAGCTAACATTTCCCCCCTCGAAAAAGATTTTATTGTGAGAGAAAGCATGTCACTGTTATTCAAATTAAAATTGGAATTTAATACTATAGTATAGTATATTGTTAATCCCATTTACAACTATATCAGCTTATAGTGCATCTCTACACCTCAAAGTTTCCCTACAACATTTGTGAAAAGGTCGTACCATTTTTCCCTTAAAAAAGAGAAGTTTATCTTAAGGGATGCATTTGATTACCTATAATTTTATTTTCCTTGAATGACATAGGGATTAATTATTAATTTTTTAAATTTATACATCCATCTAAATGTTACAATGAAGATAATTTTTCATTTGAGTATGTGATTATTTGTAGGTAATAATTTATGTGATTATTATAATACTCCTCATTAAATTTTATCAAATTCTGGTTTGTATCTATGCCTTATAGTTTCACTGTAAAAGTTTAAAAAAAATTGTACCACTTCTCCCCTTAAGAATAAGAAGATTCTTTTAGGGGATGTGTCCAACTAAATGTAAATATTGAGTCAATGGGATTATTAATAATTTACAAATGTCATTATTTCATTTAAATTAAAATATATATATATTTTTAAAAAGGGGTAAAAATAATATTAATAAGTAAATAAAAGAATTACAAGAAGAATGGGGAGCAAAAACCCCCAAAAGAAAGCAACAAAAATAGAAAAACTAGGCACACACCCAACTAGACAATATTATGAACCTCCCAATCGGCCTCCAGAATTATTTCCAAATCAAAATGTAACGTCAAGGAGAGAGACCACAAATACTCAATGTTTCCACCATCCAAATGCTTGAACACCCATTTAGCCAAAGAATCCACTGCCCTGTTCCATTCACGCAGAATGTGAGCAAAATTAACACTATCCATAAGTGAGCAAATCTGCAAAATCTGTTGCACAATCAGAGATAGTTACCAATTGAAATCCAACACTTTCCTCTCAATGAGAAAGTTAATTAAGACTTGAGATTCTGATTTGTAGATAATCCTACACTAACCTAATGCCTGGGCCTTCCCAATGGCATAAATAATGGCTTGGCCTTCCATCATGTTGACGGTTTTTAGCCCCTCAAGAATTGCAAAGAGAAAAATCACCGTACCTTCATAATCCCTTCCTATCCCTCTAGTACCCATAGGTCCTAGATTACCCCTGGAGTAACCGTCCGTATTGATCTTGAGAATCCCACTGGGAGGTCACTACCACTGACCAATCCTTAGAATTTGCTTCTTGACCTGCCTGCTCCTCCTGACACACGTTGAATTCCCAGTTAACTATTGGAATCCAAGTCACACGACCACCTAAGCATCCTATTTGGTAAAAGGAAGGAAGATCATGCTCTTTGCTTGGATGGTCTCCTAGATCATCCCCACCAATTTTTGCCATACTTGTTGTGCCATGATCCTCACCCCCCAGAAAATTTGCCTATTTCTCTCAAGCCAGATCTACCAAAATAGAAAAATGGGGCCACTTAGCCATATGTCTTGTAGGAAAGGCATCCTTGAGGGGGGTTCTCCCATGCCATTCTAGAAGTTGACCATAGTTAGAGCATGAAAACATGGGCACTTCCAAACATCCCACCAATAATGCTAGAGTTACAAGGCAAAGGAG
The DNA here is from genome assembly GCA_037957365.1 of Torreya grandis. Lineage (NCBI taxonomy): Eukaryota > Viridiplantae > Streptophyta > Pinopsida > Cupressales > Taxaceae > Torreya > Torreya grandis. Next base: position 54,866 of record JARHVA010011190.1, on the reverse strand, counting down.
CATCAAAAAAATAGGTGTGCTAAATCCTCCTCAGCCGCTCCACACATAACACATACTGAAGGGCCTTGAAAACCTCTCTTCTAGAGATTGTCCTAGGTCAAGCACCTATTCCAAGCCAGAATCTAGACAAAATAGTTACATTTTGGCCATGAAAATTTATTCCAGACCTATCTCCACCAATGCACTTCCCCCTTGCCCAATCTCTGAAGAAGTAAAGCCTAATATCCAGAGGAAACTATCTAAGCTCCCTTGGGATTAGGAGACCAAGCGAGGTTATCTTCCTCTTGAAGGGAACTATAGAAATGCCTGGAAAGGATGCTCAATAGGTCCTCATTCTCTTCTTGCATCCCATCAATTGGCCAAGTTTTGAGAGCTTTCTAGTGTGCAACCTCCAACTGTCCTTGTGTAGTGTAAGCTTTGTAGTCACTCACCTGAGACCAACTATCATCAAGGAATCTCTGACAAAGGTTCAAAAAATTTGGAAACTAAGAAATAATGATAGGATAGTCATCCCAAGAGTTAGTCCAAAAGAGAGCCTTGGATCCCTACTTACAAATCTAGAATAAGCCATCCTTGATGAGAGCAGCCCCTTTTTTGAGAGTACCCCATATTGCCAAACCTTTCCCAATAAGAGGATAGAAAGGAATGTCCCTTTGAATGGTCCCAAATTAGTACTGCTATGAGAGAATTTTGGCCCATGCCTTGTCTTGTTCATTGCACCATCACCAATAAAGTTTGGCTGCCAAAGCAATACCATTTAAGTCTGTCTACTTCAGACTAAGCCCCCCCATGTTGTTTGAGGCAACAAATAATCTCCCATCTAATAAAGCTCCATTTAGTAGAATTTTGGCTACCAGCCCATATGAATTATCTAATAATCAAGTCAAACTCCTTAACAATTCCCATCGGGGCAACCTGGAGCATACACCTATAAATGGGCAAAGCCTGCACCACAGATTGGATAAGTTGAACCCGGCCAGCAAAGGATAACCACCTATGAGTCCAATGATTCACTTTCACCTAAAATTTCTCCAAAATAATCTGCCAAGATTCTTTGGATGTATGGCCAGCTGAGATAGGGATACCCAAGTAAATCAAGGGCAGAGTCCCAACCTAAAAATGTAGAGTCCTCCCTATCCACTATTGAATGGGGCCCAATGTGTTAAAGAAGAAGATGGACAACTTGTCTTCATTAACCTTTTGTCCCAAGGCCATTAGATAAACATCTAACACCTTGCGTAAATTAGTTGTTTCACTCATTATAGCCATGCCCATCAGGGCAGTGTCATCAAAAAATTGTAGGCGAGATTGTGCCAGCAATTCCCCTCCCCATTGCCATCCTTGGATATGGCCATCCTCTCTGTTCCTACTGATCAACCTCCCCAAACATTTAGCAAGGAGAAGCAAGAGGTATGGAGATAGAGGATCACCTTGTCGTAGCTGCCTTGAAGCACCAAAAATCTTCGTATGTTCTCCATTGATAAGCACTGAGAAGGAAACTGAGGAAATGCAGCTCATGACCCATTGAGTCTGTTCGTCTGCAAAACCAAAAACACTAAGAACCTTCCATAGGAATGACCATTTGACCCTATCAAAGGCTTTGGCCATGTCCAATTTAATGAACATCACCTTATCTTTTGAGCTAGCCATGGAGTGAATGGACTCAACAAAAATAACAATACCATCTAGAATTTGCCTGCCTTCCACAAAACCACTCTGCTCTTTTGAGATCATAGCACTTAGCCCTCTTTTTAACCTATCTACAATGATTTTATAAATAATTTTATAAACAACATTGCAAAGGGATATAGGGTGAAATTGACTTAGCCTATCAGCACCTTCACATTTTGGTATGAGAGCAAGATAGGACACATTTGTAGCCTTAAGCATTTGCTTATTCCACTGAGATTCTTGGACAATAGCTAAAAGGTCAAGTTTGATAATGTCCTAGAATTCTTGGTAGAATTCAACTAGGAAGCCATCAGGTCTAGCTGCTTTCCTTTTTTTCATTTGAATGATAGTTTCCTCAAGCTCTCCAAGTGTGATTGCCTTCATTAAATTCTCATTCATTTCACACGTCACCAATGATATAATGCATAAGAGAACTTGAGATTCTTCTGGTAATTCCCCTTTAGCATCTTCCCTGAAAAGAGTAGAGAAGTACTGCACTACCTCCTCTAAAATTGCTAGAAAGGAGTTATGCCACTCACCTTTTTCATTGACTAGGGCCAAAATAGAATTGTCATGTCTCCTGGCTTTGGATAAATTGAAGAAAAAGGTTGTATTTTTGTCCCCCTCCTGGAGCCATTCAATTCAAGATTTTTTCTTCCAAAAAATTTCCTCTCATAGCTCACATTCCTCCAAGTCTTTCACATCCTGTGTTTCATCTTGCAGTAAGTCTTCAGTCAATCCTTCCTTCCTCATTATTCTCATGATACCATCAAGCTTGGTCTATACAGCAGCCTTAGCATGGAAAATATTCCCAAAGATTTGGTGATTCCATCACTTGAGCTTGTACTTCACATATTGCAGTGTTTTGGAAAAAAAGTACATCACCGTACCATGGGTAGGCTTACCCTAGTGTCACTAATTGGCCACACACTCATGTAGATATTGATCCCACAACCACATGAGTTGAAATCTGAAGGAAAGAAAGTCTGGGTAATATTATGAAACACTATTAAGCTTAATATGCCAATGGTCCAATCCTCTCTAGTCTAAAATTTTAGACCTCGTAGACCACATGCCACCAACCCAAAAACCAAAAACCAAAAAATGGTCGAGTCTCTCAGCTATACAATGTTTCCCATTCCTACGATTGTTCTAGATAAACTGTCCATTATTGGGCCTGACGTCAACTAAATTCAAAATTTTAATGTAATTATGCATTAGCAAAGCAAATGGGTCTAGCCTTGATGTGCCACCATGCTTTTTAGTCAAATCTAGAATAGCATTAAAATCACCTGCCATAATCTAAGGGTGGAGGGGGGCCAAGCTTCAGACAAAACTTTTGTGGCCCCATAAGGAGTTTTAACCTCGCCAGTCATTGGAGGCATAGATATTGGAGAAGAGAATGACTTCCCCCATCTCAAAGCTAGAAGCAATCATAGTCATGAAAAATGTAGAAGTTAGCCAGCCTATGAGACCAACATTTCATGTGTTCCATAGACAATCTAGTCCTCTTGAGTATCCGGTAGCACCAATGCATTGACATTCTCCTTACCTCCACAACTTAGGCACTAATCTAAACATATCTTCAATTAAAAGCTTAGTCTCCTAAAAAAAAAAGGAAATTTGGCCTATGACTTTTAATCAGGTTGTGAACATCATTTTGTCTTGGGCTATTGTTCAAACCCGTTACATTCCAAGATATTACAATCATTTTAGAGGGTTCAAAAAGTGTGCATCCAGAGTCTTTACTGACCCTAACTCCACCAAAGTCTCTCCCATTAGCTTGATCTTTTCCAAGTCCTTTTTTCTACCAGGCTTGCTAGATTTCTCCCCCCTCCATTCTTAAGGTCTTTTTCCAGAAGTCTGAGATGAGGAGAAGATTTACTACTTGCTGCCCCTGAGTCCCCAATTTTCCTAGTGAGGGGAAAATTTCCATCTTCTTTAGGAAAAGCTATTGAGGAAGTTATTCCTTCTAAAATCATCATCTGCTAGTCCATATCCATATGATAATCTCCAACATCTTATGTTTTGATTAAAGCACCTGAAGCATTGGTCTCTTGAGCTGGTCCCTCAATCCCCTGATCCAAAATCATCAACTTGAGATTCACCTCTTGTTGATTAAGGTCATCCAGTATTTCAAATCTATTGAGCGAATCATCTAATTGTCTTTCCTTCAAGGACCATTTTTGGCCTCTATTTCTATAACAGCATTTAATTGGCATAAAACCCTCAGTTTGAGGCACCTCACTTGGAATTAGACCCCTTTCCTTGTCAGTTCCAAAAGGAATATGAGTAGGTTGAGCAGGCTGAGGTGCAGTGGATTCTGAGGTGGGACACCATCGCTACAAATGTCCATAAGCATGACATAGATGATAGTGGAAAGGAAGGGTTTCATAATCCAATTGGTTTACCCAAGGAAAAGGTCTCACACTCATTTTAGCAGCATCTGGTAATGCCTTACTAAGATAAATTTGAACACAAATGTGAGCATAAGTCATTATCTTTTTCCCCAAGAGTGACATTGAAGAACTGACTGGCCTTCGTAGCAGGATGTAAGCAATTAGAGAGTGTCTTCTTAGTAGCATTCCACTAAAAAGTGGGGCAGACACACCCACACTAGGACATAGTTTGGTAGTTCCTTTGAAGGCATAAAACCAACATGCCAGGGCTTGATAAATAGTCCCGCTTGGTTATGAAAGTAAAGACCTCTAGCAAAAACTCTATTACAGTTAGTTATATAGGTTAAAGTGACCATGAAATAGCTATTGGCCAGTAATGTAATATCCATTTCTCCTTTCAGTGCCCACATCCTCTGAGCCCATGCTTCTTGGAATAACAATGACATCCTAAGCCCCAAAAACTTGCAATACAGGTAGTGATTGGAATAGTATTCTATGTCTTCAGCAATCATGTCCATTAGTATAACCAGCTTGGGCCTCTCCTTGGATCTTTCTAGGCAGCCGTTGACTTTGGGTATGCGTATGCCTGGATGCTCTATAGTAGCAAAAGAACTTGAACCCTGAAAAAGTGGAGGCTTTCCACTATTGCGTGCTCCTTGGGATGCCTGTTCCAATCCGAGTGCCTCCCTATAGTTGCACCCTACTTTCTACCCTGTCGCACCCTCCTTCTCTCCTTCATCCATCACCTCTCGACCAAACTTATCTTAAATATTAACATGACAAAGAGGTAGTTAATTTATTGGGATGTAGTTCAAAACTTTTTTAAAAAGTATTGACAAACCTTTGCTCCCTAAAGAATGTTTTGATCCAAGAAAAAACATGTCATTAATTATTCCTAGTTTAAATATGAATATAATACTACATGGAAATATTAGTGGGCTTCATCCATTAAAATTTGTCAACTTATGGCTCATCTCTACCCCTCATGGTGTTCCTGCCATAGCTACACAAAGTTCCTACCATTTTTTGCATTACAAATGATAAGATAATCTTAAGGTATATTTAAATTCACCTATAAATTTAGTTTGTGTGAACACAAAATTATGGAAAATGGTATTATTGATTTTATACACCCATAAAAATCTGACTAAAAATATGATTCATCAACTAGGAACATGGTTAAAAATTTGCACATTATACTGACCAAATTTTCTTCTTATATCATTTTTTTATTACAAGGGAAAATATGCTACTATTTCTTCCTCATCACATGTGAAATATAATACAATATTTAACTATTATATTTATACACCGCATGATTATATGAAATTAAAATTTGTATGTAACCCTCAAATTTTACCTATAACAATTGTGCAAATTTTCTACTATTTTTTCTTTTAGAAATGAAAATATTCTCTTGAGGGATGTATTTGACCACCTTTAAATTTAAATTTTTTGATTCTAAGGAGGGTGTAAAAATTATATTATTTTATCTATAAATCCATATATATTTGACTGCATAGATAACTCATCAATTGGTTGTGTGGTTCAAAATTTTCACATTATATTGATTAACATTTCTCTCTAACACAAGTTTTGGTTTTGAGAGAAAATGTGCCAAAATTTATTATAAATAATCATTAAAATATAACAAATAATTTTATTATTATATGACTCCCTCATTTAGTTTTATAAATTTATAATTCATCTCTACCACTCACAATTTACATTCAACAACTACACAAATTTCATACCCTTTTTCACCTTTAGAATGACAAGATATTCCAAAGGGGTGTGTCTGAACACATGAAATGTTTGATTTACAAGAAAAAAAATGGTATAATAATTTCACTATTGCATTTATATTCCCAGAAATATATGATTGTGAATATGGTTTGATGATTTGGGTGCGTCGTTTAAAAATTTCACACTATATTAACCAACTTTTACTCCCTAAATAAAGTTTGTGCTAGGATTCAACATGGAACCATTTATTAAAAATAATGAGTGGAAATGAATCCTATATTTTATGATTATAAATAATCCCCCACATAATTTTATTAACTTATAATTTTTCTCTACCCTCACCATTTGCATGCAACCGTTCCATAAATTTCATACAATTTTTCCACTTAAGAATGATAATATTCATGCAAGGGTTGTATCTATCCATATTAAATTATTTAATATTATTCCATAAGATATAAATTATTTTTCAAGTTTATACACCCATCTATAAGTTACCATGAATACGGTTCATCAATTGGGTGCATTGTTTAAAACATTCTTGTTAAACTAATCAATGTGTGCTCCATAGAGCAAGTTTTCACTATGATAGAAAATATGTCATGATTTCTTCTTCATTGTGAGTATAATTTAACACTTTTGGTTATACTTATAGGACACCCCCATGAAACTATATCATCGTATAATTCATTTATACCCCTCACTATTTCCCTATAAAGGCTATGCAAATTTCACACAACTTTTTCATTTAAGAATGAGAGTATTATTCTAAAAAACATTGTCTAGATGGAGGAGAAACATGGGTAATTATTTTTATTATAGAATTTTATATATGTGACCTTGATGAGAGTTTACTAGTTGAGCATGTAGTTCAAACATTTTGTATTACACTCACAAGCTTTTACTCGTTAAAGCATTTTTTTGAAACTATTAAAAACAGGCATCTACTTATACCTCATCATCAGTATAATATAATAATAAAATGTATAACTATAGGAATCCCCCATGAATTTATATCAAGTTAAAATTTGTTTTTTACCCTTCATGCTTTCCTTGTAAAGGTTGCAAAAATTTCATATAATTTTTCCCCCTTAAGTACAATAAAATTATCTTAAGTGATATGTATATCCGCCTATGAATTTCACTTATGGATAGTGATATATGGTGTATTAATGTCATTATTATATTTATATTCCAACCCGAACATGACTATGAATATTGTTTTTTGCTTGGGAATGTGGTTCAAAATTTAGGAGTTATACTAACCAATATTTTATCCCTAAAGTAAAGTATCAATATGAGAGTAAACACTCTTTAATTTTTAATCATATTGACTATAATATAATCCTATAATGGATAATTATAATTCTCTCCTATGAAACTATATAAGTTTACGGTTCCTATATACCTATCATAATTTTCTTGTAATAGATACACAAATTTTGTACCATTTTACCTCTTAGGAATGAGAAGATTCTCTTAAAGGATGAATATTTCCATGTAATTTTTTTGAATTTGATGGTTCACAGATTAAATAAGGTCATTATTTCATTTGTACTCCCACTTGGATTTGACCATGAAAATGTTTCATTGATTGGGTATGTGTTTCAAATGTTATGATATGTTAAACAACATTTGTTCCACAAAGCACTTTTCCACTACCACCATTTCATCCTTATCACTAGTTCAAGTAAATACTATGATTAATGATTATATATATCCCTATTTAAATTATATTATCTTATAGTTTGTCTCTATCCCTCATGGTTTCCCTACTTAAGATGCACATATGTTTTATTATTTTTCCCATTACGAATAAATATATTTTCTTATGGGATGCCTTCGATATCCTACAACTTTAAAATATAAGGGTTGGAATAAGATTTAGATTATTTTTCATTAATTTATACACCAATATAGACATCTCCACAAAGATGTTTTGTTTATTTGTTGTATGTTTCAAATATTATGTGTTATATTAACCAAATTTTGTTCCCTAAAGTAAGTTTAGACATGAAATAAAACATGAAGATGTTTAGTTCTCATTGAGATTGGAAAATAATCCTAATGTGGATGATTATATGACTTACTTATGCAACTATATAATCTTACACTTCATCTCTACTGAATAATTTTTCCTTGAAAGGGATACACAAAGGTTATATTATATTTTTACTAAATAACAAAAAGATTCTCTTAAGGGATGTGTCTAGTCATTTGCATGTTTTGAGTGAAATTATAATATAGGTATAATGAATATAAATATCACCTTTATATTCCAATATATAAACATGATCTTGAAGGTGATTCATCGATTAGACATGTGGTGAAAAATTTGCGTGTTATATTGACCAATGTTTGCTCCTTAAAACAAGTTTTGGATATGAGAATTTTTTTTTGACCATTTCATTCTCATCATGATTTAGAGATAATACTTGAGGGATTACTATATAACAATTCCATGAAATTGTATCAAATTTTCATTACTAACTAAATGTCATAGTTTCCAATAAGTGGTTTCATAAAGTTTGTATGATTCTCCCCCTTAGGTATGAATATATTATATTAAGTGATACATATAACTACCTAATTTTTTTATTCTAAGGGATGATGGAGGTTTTAGTAAGGATATTATTTTATTTATACACACATTTGGACTTAACCATGGGCATAATCATTTGATTTGGCATGCAACAATAAATTTGTGTTATATTAACCAATTATTGCTTCTTAAAGTAATTTTTGGCTATAAGATAAAATATGCCTTCATTTATTATTCATAGTGACTAGAATATAATACCTCATGGTATTATTATTGGGGTCACACATGAAACTATATCAATTTTGTTTTCCATCTCTATGAAAAGTACATAGCATTTTCCTCCTTAAGAATTAGATGATTCTACTAAGGGATGGATCTAGCCAATTATAAAATTTTAGTGTGGGGGCATACAGATCATGTAAGAATGACATTATCAATTTTATACATCCATATACATGTGAATGTAAATATGGTGTATTACACATAATACTAACTAATGTTTACTCCCCAAAACATGCTTAATTTGAAAGATAAAATGTGATGCCATTTATTCATCATTTTGAATGGAAGAGAATACTTCAATAGATTCTTGGGTTGATCCTATAAACATTGATAATATATTACAACTCATGACTACTCATAGTTTCCATGTAATGATTATGCAATTTCATACTATTTTCCCTCCTATTAATGAGAATATTCTCTTAAGGTATGCATCCAATTCACTACAAGTTTCAAGTCCAATGGTTGAATTAGGGTATCTAAAATTCATTACTGTTTTTATATTCCCATATAGACATGACCATGAATATGGTTCATCAATTTGGTGTGCATTTAAAATGTTTGATTTCTCTACTGACTAACTTTTCCTCCCTAAATCATGTATTTTTAGCGAGATAAAATTCATCATTGTTTCTTTATCTTCACAAATGGAAGAGAATATTCAAGGGAATAACTAGAAGACACCCTCATGTAGTTTTAATGTCTTATAATTCATATCTTCCCATCACTATTTCCCTTTACTGGATTTCATAAATCTTGTACCATTTTCCCTTACATAAAATAATATACTATTAATGGGTGTGTTGGGCCACTTGATCAAATTTTACTCCCTAAAATGAGTTTTGGCTATGAGAAAAAATGTGCCATCATTTATTCCTAATTATAAGTTGAATATAATCCTAACGGATATTATTTTAGGACTTATGTATGCAACTATATCAACTTACAATTCTTCTCTACCCCTCATGGTTTCATTAAATGGTTGTATAAATGTTTATACCATTTTTAATATTAAGAACAATGACATTATATTAAGGGATATACCTAGTCACCTACAAGTTTTACATGAAATGGAAAATGGAGAGTGTATGATACTATATCTTACATTGATACATCCGTATATAGATTACTGTGAATATCATTCATTGATTGGGTGTGTGTTTCAGAATTTGTGTTATATAATAATCAACATTTACTCCTTAAAACATCTTTTGGTTGCAAAAGAAAATGTGATATTTTTATTTCTTATCACATGTTTAATATAATCCACTAAAGTATTATTACAATACTCTAAATTAAAACTAATTCAACTTACACGTTGTCTTTATCCCTCATGGTTTCATTGCAATAGCTATGCATAGTTCGTAATAGTTTTTGCCCTGATAATTAGAAGATTATTTTAAGGGATGAATCTAGATGAAAAAATTTCTTGAGTGTAGGAGATTATGTAAGATGGATTAAGAAAATTATTACATTTATACATTCATCTGTATGTGAATGTGAAGCTAATTTATCAATTAAATGCATTTTTTTAAAAATTCATGTTATACAGACCAAATTTTGCTCCTTACAAATTTTTTTCACTCTGACGGAAAACATGTTTTCATTTATTCCAAATTACCATTTCAATATAATTATTTTTTGTATGTTTATAAAACTCACTAATTTAACTATATTAGCTTACAATTTATACCTTTCCATCACAATTTCACTACAATGGCTATAGAAAAATCATATTACTTTTCCAATTAAAAATGAAAAAATATCTTTTGGGATTCATCTTAATACCTATAATTTTAACATTTAATGTAATATAAGTGGTTGATAAATGTAATTAATATGTTTTTATTCTCTTAATATAATTATTGTGAAGTCAGTTCTTCGATTAGTTATAAATTATATTGACCTTCATTTCATATAAAAAACATTTTTGATGAAAGATAAAATGAGATTCCATTTTAGCCTCATTAAGGTGGAAAAAAATATTTTTTGGTATGATTATAGGACTAACTTTTGTAATTTTAGTAGTTTATGGTTAGTCTCTACCCAAAACCATTTCATTACAATGGTTGTAAAAATTTTATACAAATTTCCCCTTTAGGAATGATAATTTTTTATTTAGGGATGTGTCTAAATGATTTTAAATTTAGAGTCTAAAGGCTTAAAAAATGATAGATGCAATTTTTTTAATATTCTCATCTAGATGAAGCTAAAAATCTAGTTCATCAATTGGGATCGTGCTTTAAAATTTGTGCATTATACCAACTAACTATTTTTTCCCAAATAGGGTTTTTGATGTGAGAGAAAATATTTCACTATTTATTCCTTGTCATGAGTGGAAGATAATAATATATGGAATATTATATGACTTCATTTATCCATTGTAAGAGATTATTCTCTATCTATACTCTTCATGGTTTCAATACAATAACTGTTAAAAAATCATAACGTTTTTCACCTTAAGATTAACAATTATCTCTTTAGGGATACATTTAGTTAAGTTTTGGTTTCAAGTATGATGGATGAATGAGGGTGGATGAATTCCAATATTGCATTTATAGGTCTATATAGATAATATTATGAAGAAACTTCATCGATTGGGCTCAAGGTTTAAATTTTTTTGTATTATACAACAACTATTTTTTTGTAAAATAGGTCTTTTCTATGAGACAAATTTTTCATCTATTTATTCCTCATAATTAATGTAATATAATCCTTTGAGAGGTTCTTTGAGTAATTTTATGTTCAAGTTTAGGATCTTAAATTTCATCTATATGTATTTAAATCACATGTCAAAGTTGAAAGTAGTTTTTAGATGGTATTAGTTTTGAAGATACATGTTACAAAGACCATCACAAATAAATTCTCAATTTGATCAAAGTTTTCCATAATTATACACTTTTTCTAGACATTATTTCTATACAAAAATCATGAAAGCTAAGTATTATATATCCATTCATTGATACAAGTATGCTATGTAAATTTGTACATATAAGAATCATTCCAAGAAGGATAATATATAAAAACAATAATAACAAGTAATATACACATATAAAAACCAGACATGTATACAAAAATTATATTAGTGTATGATTCATATAAATCTATTAGATAATATTTATTTGTATCCAAATTATTCCATTACGACATATAAAATGGTCCATATCAACATACAATCTAGACCATGTATGCAATCAAAATTGGCAATATATGCATATAAAGTGGGCCATATAGGCATTAAATTGGGTCATATATCCATTGAAAATGAGACATATAAGGATGATAAACTAGTCATTTTCTAATAGAAAATAAATTGTGCTTAAAACTACCCCTATAGCTATAACTAGCTCTCAAATTACACATTACCTACAAAAACATTGTGCCGCATATCCTTGGATGTAGAATCAATAATTTTGAATGTCTCAGTATGGTATGGGTATATACTCTCATAATTTTTAGGATAAAATTTTATTGACATGGCCTTAAATAAATAGTTACAACTGCACAACAAAAAAAATAAAAAGTAATAAATTAACATAATCTATATAAAATTATAGAGTTGTCAAAAGCATAATTTTATATCATGGTGTTTATGGCCTCACCTTATGCCACATAAAGGGTTTATTAGGGGTTCATCACCTTTAAAATATCAATTATGGTGAATCCTAACATACATATTGGGTTATATATGTGCATATAAATATAAATATGACATATAATATCATTACATGATTTTTTTAAAAATTACTATGTTTTGACAAGTTTACGCCTTTAAATCAAGTGGTAATGGGGAGATATTACATCTTAGGACACAATTATAATGTAATTCATAAGTTTTTGAGTTTTAATCTAGGCGCTAATAACATTTCTATACTTCGGAAAAATTATTCCTTCTACATTAAGAGAGAGTGAAAGAGGGAGACAAAGAGATAAAAATAGTGATAATGAGAGGGAGTGAGATAGATATAGAGAGGAAGATGGATAAAATTAGAGAGGGTAATTGAAATGCAAAGGGAGACATGGATAATTAAATTTTATTTTTATTTCCCTCCCAATCTCTTCATATTTGTATATGTCTAGCAATAGGAGAGGGGAAGGCCAAACAACAAAACACACTAGAAGTATGGTGTATACAAAATATTAAGATAATATACAAACTTGAATATATAATTTTGAAACCTAAAATAATGTTTAAGGGTAATATAGAGCTAATGATATCCTTGAAAAAATAATCAAATATGGGTGGATTACCAATTGTATCCTTGAAAACATAATCAAATATGGGTTGGTTACCCATAATATCTATCATCATTTGTAAAACCAACAAATGAAAGAATTCAAAGATGAATCAGTTAAGTAGAAATATAAATATAAACTTAATATTCCTTTAGATACATAAAAAAAAATTAATTAATTACCTATGTGAATAAATATGATGAAGTATATAATTCAAACATATCTAGTTGTGTGATAATCTAAGGTGATGAAGTAATTATGTATGGAATAAATTATTGTGGGCTAGTGTCTTGTAAAAATGTACATGTAGTCTCTTTGAGAGTGTGTATTCGATTTAAAGATGTAAAAACTATATTAATAACTTAAATTATGGTCTATTACACTTCCTACCTCATTATTAATTACTTTATATAAACTATAATGTCTCCTAGATGTGCCACTATGTGAAACACTAATAACTTAGCTAGAAAACTACTAGATATGCCACCTTTTATAGCATAGATAGTCTTGAGTTTATGCATCCCAATTTAAATCATCACCTATATGAGAATACTAGAACTTTGAAGGGTATCCATAAACTAATATGATGTAGTATTTTATAGGTGTAAGTATGTATTATTGACATTTTATTTTTATATGGGTAGTTTTGGATATTTAGGTCCCACTTGGCACTAGGTCTACTAAATGAGGAACCACCACCCTAACCTTGTGATTTATTTATATCCAAATAGTTATTTATTTAGTTGAGAACAAAATAAAAATAAATATTTATAAAATATTAAAATGGAACCTCCTTAATATTACATGGAGGCTTATCAAATACCATCCACCTGTGTTCCCAAACAGTTTTATGATATCTACATGAATACACAATTCAATGCTAATGTATTTCTAATTTATTGGTGGTGATTCAGTGGTTCCAATAATATGGAATAAAGAACATAATTCCTATTTTTTTATATTTTGTTTTTTATATCCTCAAATGAAAATTTAATGAAATAATAATATTTCATTACCTATCCTTGATGTAGCCTTTCATCGAGTTGGGAAGTGACATTTCCTGCTTCATTATAAATTGTCTCCAATGTATCAAGAAGTGAACTAGGTGCACTATTTTTTGAATAAGGACAAACATAATAATGCTAATTTACAATTTTTTTATGATTTTAATTATATATTTTATATAATTTTGCTTCTTATTTAATGAAGTTAAATTGATGGGGGTTTTCATCAGGGTCTTGCTAGAGGTTTTCTTTAGGCAATGGATCGATCAAATCAATTAAATAAAATTATAGAAAAAACATTTACATTAAGTATTATCTATATTTTGTTAGATAATTTTAATATTAATTTCCCCTTGTGTTGGGATTACTATAAAAAATCCATGATAAAAATATCATTAAAACCCTTATCTATGCCTTAAGTAAAAAAATAACATACATACGACCTTGATGGAGGTGTTGATGGTTGATAGAGATGTTTGGATAATATTTTTTGAGATAAGGCATGCACATCCTCTAAATTAATCTCCTCAATGTATATTAATCACATGATAAATAAATGAAAAATGAAAATCATAGTGCAATTTATTGTGGAGTAATTTTGTTTATTCTAATGGGTGTACAACATTTTTAATACAAAGGGAGCATACCCTTTGAAGTACTAATGGGTGAAACATACTTCATATTAAAAATGGAATATGCCTTTTATCACTTAGGAAGGCATGTTACCTTTGGTTGATAATGATCCATTTGAAATGACTTTAATGTTTTCAAAAAATGGGTATATGTCCTTATAAAAAGGCTACTCACCATTTGTAAGCAATTATTTAACCTTAAATTTAAATATATGTGGAATATCTAGGGTTAAATAGTATTAGATTGGATTTTACCCAAATATGGTGAAATAACCTATTGAGCAAAGAAATTAACATAAAAATTGATTAATAGTATTATGAAGTGGTATAACTAACATTTATAAAAATAGTAAA
>JARHVA010011190.1:0-35000 GCA_037957365.1 Torreya grandis | reverse complement strand
ACCCCCACCACCACATTTTGAGGAGATGAGAAGTATAATATACTACTTTTCTTACATTAAAATGATAATATCAGTATATAAGTTTTATATGGATTATGTAATATATAAGGATAACATTTCTAGGTATATATAAAAGATAGGCACATAATTATGTGATCAATTCAAATCATATGATACATGATGTACATCATGAAAATGTTTGTAGAGTAAAAATAAAAGCTCAATAAAAAATAAAGGACACACACAAAAGGACATAAAATCAAAGCATTAAAAAATGGTCAAACATGAACTCATATAAGTGGCATATTTAAATGTCAAATGATTAAAGGGACATGACTTAGTCAAATGTCCACAAAGCATATAATTACATATTCAAAATTAAAAATAGTCATACATAATAAAATGTACAAACTAAATAGATCATATTCAAATTATCCAATAGGTAATACAATGCAAGATAATAAAAAACAAGTAAACTAAGTAACCGATATGAACATAACATACAAGTTTTTAAACATATATGTTTTATAAGAATTTTTAAGAACATATCATTCCACGTACACTAAAAAAGGTATAAGTATTAATATATGCATGTATATGTATATAATATCTAACATGATACTGGAAAGTGATGAAAGAATAATATAACCAATGTGTATCTTGGTTGAAGAAGTCGGTGCCCCCAATGTACTTAAGATGTCAGTGGAAGGAAATCCCAATGTATGCATGTGCACATATCATGTATCTAAATATTCATGTACCAAACACAAATTAAGTATGAAACATATTTATATTGTAAATAATGATATGATATCGACTAGCATAAAGCAAACAACATATGCATAAGAAATAGTAAATCTAGGTAAATGTTAAAAAAATGTATTTTTGAATTATTTTAATTTTTTTAAAAATATTTTGTTATATTTGATAAAAAATATTCTATCCAATTATCACATCTAAGGTATTCTCATACTAAAGGGCTATAAATATTAGATATGGTATATCAAACTAGTAATACTAGTGAGGAGCATGTATGTGTGTAATATCTTGCATTTTAGGCTATGTAATGATTTATGTACATATAATATGAAATTATGTTCCTAAATGATTTGAATTATTATTTTCAATATATATAAAGCCTTGTTGACCATTTTGATTAGATGTGTAGATAGGGTGAATTACTCATTAGATTTGTTTCCCAATCCTTGACCATGATGACCAAAGTGTTGTAGATGTTTATGTTCTAAACTATATTGTTTTGAAATTTGATCATCATTATTGAGAGGTATATTTGTGTCATTTTTTCTTTAATTTTTTGTAATATCTCTTTGTCTACATTTACCTTTTGAAAATATTTTCTTGTTATAGGTTTTATATTTAAATTTTTTTATGTTTTGAATTATCGTTTAGTACTCATATTTTATATTTTGGAACTTGTGCACTAGGATATGTACTCATAATGTGACTAGGTTCCTTGTTTAATGTATCAATGATAGGATCACCAATATATTTGTGACTTTAATTTTAAATAATAATCCATACAATGACCATGCATTCTAATATGCACAATAGTTTTTGGATCTCCTTATAGTATGTAAAGGAGGTAGGTGGATCACTTTGATTCTAATAAGCTTCATTAAGGTATAACTTGGACTATTGGTGGCCTTTGGTATAATATTTGTATTAGTTACTTTATATGTATTATGTTTTCTATTTTTAGTTGGATAAGAAATCTTGGTTGGTATAACATTGCTAGATGATGATGATGTTAATACATGATTAATACCATCAAATTTTGGAATTTTCATGTATATAATCTGATTTCATAAATCTTTTATTAAATTTCTCATAGTGGTGATTTGATATTTTATGGATTCACAAGCATAAATCTTTGGTGCTTAAAATTGAACATGCATACACATGTCATCTACCATACCCCTTAAAGGAGTGATAGAATGGACCTAGTTATAGGAAAAATCGATTTTGAAATTGAAACTTTAAATATTTTGGAATAAAATATTAGATAAATAGTAAATAAGGATACACTGGGTGAAACTAAGGTTTTGAGACCAATGGTCGGGGTCACCAAATGTTTAAACATAAATTTAGATTTATGTGGAATATCTAAGGTCAAGGGTTTTTAGATTATATTTTACAAAAAGATGGTGAACTAATCTAATGAGTAGTATAATTAATAGAAAGTCAAATAAATAATATTTTGGAGTTGTACAAATGAGATTGCTAAAACTAGTAAAGTATAACTATTGATAAATATTGAAATAAATATGTAAAAATGATACTTATTTGCTTTGCTATGATACCTATTTGCTTTACTAGGTTTTTTGTTTCCTTTCTTTTAATTTTTTCATACTAGATGCACACACTACCGCTCTTTGGCAAATGATGAAATCATAGATTCCTCACCTTTGGATTGAATGTGGTAAAAATGGGTTAGTTAGTTGATGATGTAGAACTTCCCCAGGGAGCCCTTTATCAATGGGAATCACCTAATTAGAAAATAATCTCAAGAGGGAATCAGACTTATGTACTTATCCCCTACATGTTGGCTTGTGTGTGCACAAGGATGCAACATGTGATAAAAATAGATATGTAGTGACATAGCTTATATTTTGTTAAATATGGATCATGGGATGCTCCATTGATGCTTTAGAACTATGAAAATACTAATCTTATAACCTATATGTAAATAAGGATGAATAGAGTATGTTTTCTTAGTTTAATGCTTTATTAAGTGATTATTTGTATATTACCTTATTAATTGTATGAATGTATAGGTGAGTAATAAATGATGGTTGATATTGTATATATACCATTCCATTTTAAAAATATCTTTGACTAAATCACTTAGTCCAACCTTTATGATACATTTCATTTATAAATTGGATTATTTTTTGGCACTGGACATTTGATAGGAAAAATGGTCACTTACATTGACACAAGTGTCTGCCTAGGATGCAAGTGTCTAAGAAGCTATAAAATTAGTTAAAGTCCAAATTTTGTAGTACAAGATAACAATAAGGTTTAGAGATTTTTTCATCATATAAAAGGTTTGTTCATTAGAACAATAATAGTCAAACTAAAAGATACACAATTTACGCACAAAGAGATAGTGAACTTGAGTGTTTTAGAAATGACAATTTTAGAATTGAAAGGTACATGCATGATGGATATTTTCCAAGTGTCCAAGACTAGATTACTACATATATAATATATTAGTATCTACAAAAATAATTTTTTCCCCTTAAAATATATCCTTTTTTGTCTCCCAAATTTTTCCATTCATCCATTCTTAGTTTCCATATTATAATATTATTATTTTATGTATATGTTGTCTTCATTCATCCTTACTTTTCACACAGGTGTTGATTTTATTTATAATATAGATAAAGAATAATGTAACTAAATTTTCTAATAAATTTGGGGGGAAATGTCCAATCTAGATTTATGGAGAGGAGGGAATCAAGCAAGGTAAGGTTACCATTGTGTTATAGCTCCTTTATAAAATTTAAGTTATTCATTACTTCATTGATGTGACCATGGAAGTTTTCTACTTTCTCTAGGCCATGATCTATATCACATGTGTCATTAGTGCACATTTTACACCTTTTATGTTTTAATTGATAACATTTTATTCAAAATCTTCGTCTAACATATTTACTAAAACTAGTGAAATATGTGATCCCATAACAATACGCTTTATTTTTTTATAAATTATACCCTTAAACATGATTAATTATTAACTTCACCAAATTCATAACTAGTGAAGGTGTCTCTTCATCAATTTGTCTATTAACTACCTTTATCAAGGATAGTTATTAATTTGTTTACGGTATTAATCTATTGAGATTTAAATAAGTTAATGTGGTTACATTTTTACTTTAATCCATGATTAAATAATATATCTAAGATCATTGAGTTAGGTGCCAAACATGAACCAATTCTTGTTGGTATTGTAATATTTATTTTTAAATATTTTATACTACATATATATTTCTGATGTTTTTACCACACTAATCAAATTTTGTAGGATATTTTTTTATTTTTATAGGCATTCAACTCATGGTATTGGAAGAAAATTACACCTTTAATTATGTTATGAAATATATGTGTGGTCACTTTAACATGGCAGATTACATAAATGAATAATAATGGTGGCTATATATGTATTGATGTGTTAGTGAAAGAGAGTCCTAGTTTTACATATATCGTAAGAATGTATTACATTATCACAACCATCACAGAAACTTTACCTCCACCTCATATAAGTTTTTCTTCTCTAACCAAAGGAAAGGATATTATAAGGTTTTAAAAATAATATTTCATGAATTTAATTTTGAGAAAAATATCTTCACTTCCTCTAACATATTTAATTACATAGCTAGTGTGATGTCAAACACAACTCTTTTTAACCCTATCATTTTTTTCATCAAATGGTCTATACCTCTCATAAAAAGGTGAAAACCCTATGGTAATTTTCATGCGCATGTGTGTGTGTGTGTGTGTGTGTGTGTGTGTGTGTGTGTGTGTGTGTGTGTGTGTGTGTGTGTGTGTGTGTGTGTGTGTGTGTGTGTGTGTGTGTGTGTGTGTGTGTGTGTGTGTGTGTGTGTGTGTGTGTGTGTGTGTGTGTAAAATTTTAAATAATTATGGATAAATCCAGTAAATAAATAAATAAATTTTTAATTAATAAAGATAAATTTATCAAAATATCTTAAAGGATTTTGAGCTAGGAGTGAAAACTATGGAAGGGAATAAATCTAAGATAGATAAATCCTCACCTAAGGTTGATAATAGTGTAACTCATGATTCTAGTGAAGGATTAGTGGCTCGGGAGTCCTTGAATAATTCTAAACCTATTGATCCATTTGAATCCACCTTTCCATTATATCACAATGTAGGGGAGGGTGGAAATTGAATAGGTGTTAGAAACAAAGGGAAAGGAAGTTGCAAGAGGGAGTTATAACTGCTGAATATGAATCTTGTATCTAAAATAAAAATTGAATTGTAAGGGAGTTAGTTGTGTGCTATTTTATTTCTATTTTTTAATGTGATGAGTAATTTTTAATGATTATTTTACTTTTTTATGCCAATACTACATGTTTCATGTTCAGGGTGGGCACCTATTTTGTAACCTATTTCTTTTTCTACCACTAGGGATATTTCATTGTGCCTTATTTGTTTATATATCTCTCCATTTTAAAAAGGAAACATTCCTTTGAAAAAATCCCATTTTCTAATAATAAAAATAAAGATAAATTTACCAATTAAACTAATTATCTTCTAGTCAAATTATTAATATTTATTTATATTTATAGCGTATGTTAAAAATATAAGATAGTCTTACATCCTAATTTAATTGAATTATAAATGGTTAAGTTTTAAATAATTGCACCTAAATGCCATTAATATGAATCTTATATTTTAAGAGAGAGATTCAGTTCAATAAATTTTATAAAAAAGGTGTAGCATAATTTAAGATTCATAATCTAGAAGGTATTGTTTCTCTTTTTAAAAAGTGAGTTAAGAAATAAATAAAAGACTTAACACAATCTTCCCTTTAAATTTTACCAATTTCATAATTTAAATAAATTAGATATAAATATTTTTGACATCAATGTATTTAAGAAAGAAACTTATTTGATATGCTTGATATACTCATTACAAAACTTTAGTAACCTTTGTTTCAAAATATTATAACATCTATCTTGGGATGTATTAATGAGTTTTGATCTTGGAAATATTTCATCAACAAACTGTGATTTATGGTTTCTATGAAGCTACATGCACCCGTATTATAATTTGGAGATTATTATTGATACACTTATTAGATTTAATCATCCATAGGTTTATAACTTTTTTAAAAATTAATATTTATTTTAATCACTACTTATATGATCTTTACTTGTAGATCATTATTAAAAAAATGCAACATACATTAAAATTATATTTAAAGTAAAAAGTTAAGATGTTTGAATTGAAAAAAAATAAATATATACAAATGTATAAATTTCACTATTTAGTTTCCGAAATAAATTCATAATTAATTAACCTGTGTCATAAAAATAGAATACAATTACCATATATTATAAGACAAAACACACAATCCTAGATACATGCACCTTTAATTGTAACTAAATTTTCTCAATATAGTATTTTTTCAACAGAGGAATTTGAATCGACATTAATCTCCTTCCTTAAATAATTAAAAAAATCTCTTTCAAGTTCACAATTCTAACTAAAATTTAAATTTTTATACCTTTGACTGAAAATAAAAATGAAACGTGGAAAACATAATAGCAAACTGACCAAGTTGTTTTTCATTTGTAAAATCAAACTGAATCTCCTCTCCTATTTATTAATTCTTTAGGTGGAAATAATTTTAAAGATAAACTACCAATTTTGCTTTTAAAAAATAAAACAAAAATAGGGAGAGAAAATATGTTAATTATGGTAAATTTCTATCAATTTGTTTTTATGACATGCACAGTAATACAGTATGCTATTATAAACATTTGTGAAGACATTAAACTACTTCTTACAAATAAATATTTATAGTTTCAACTTTAAAAAATTATGGAAAGAAAGCAGCCAACTTACCGGGTTTATTCTCCTCAACAAAAATAAATTTAATCACCCATCCTATATTGGAAATATTTTAGTATAAACAATCAAATAAATGAATGAAAAGAAATTTAAATAAATAGAAAAAAGGGTTGGAAAATAAATTCAATATGTTATTTTTTCTCTTATATATTTAAACAATGTCAAGTTTCTTGCACACAAATTGATATAAGATATTTCAAGCATTTAAATGAATATAAAATTTCTTCTTATAAATTAAAAGAATAAATCGATAAAAAATCAATCTCGTAATCCAAGAAAAAATGTCAATATTTACAATTTTAACTTAGAAAAAGACAAGCATAGAAAATAAAGCAATTATCTTATTAAATTGATTTTATTCTGTACATAGAAATACAAAACCTTAATATAGACAAAAGTAATTTTTCATTAAACTAAGCTTGCTTCCTAAAACATTTTCTCACAAAAGGCATTCAAAATGCCATTACAACTCTTCTTTAAAATTAAAATTATAAAACAAACAAATAAAATGTTTATCATTCTCTTAATTCAAGGGATAAAACCAATATATGCAGATAGAATCCAAAAAAAGGGAAACAATGAAAAACCAATCAACTAATTAATAAAATTGATTTTCTTGTACATAAAAGAACTAAATGCACTCTTTTATACTCCAACATTTTTTCTTCAAACATATATATATATATATATATATATATATATATATATATATATATATATATATATAAAACCAATTTTTTTTTATTAATCAAAGAAGAAATCATATAATTTTACATTTATGGATAGTTTAGTCAAACTCACTTTACTTTATTTAACATCCTTCCATCAAAAGTATTTAAAGTAACATTAAACTTCTTCCTTGAAATTAAAATAAGAGACAAAGACAAAGGAAAAAAGGTATTTTCCATCTCGTAATTCAAGCTAAAACATTAATATTCATTTCTTCAACCCCCTATAAAAAGGATAAATGGAAATCAAATCAGTGATATCAACAAGTTGAGTTTTCTCCATGTAAATAAAATAAAAGATTCTCTCTTAAATTGTATATTTTTAAAGGAAATATGATGAAAAACTAAAAAAGGCAAAAAAATAAAATAGACTTGGAATAAGAGCAACTAAATTTTTTCTTTCACAAGAAATAGAAAAAAATGAGCATTGAAATTATGCTCACTTATGATACAGGATGCTTTTGCTATGTCGTCAATGCCATGCTAAAATTGTTCTTGAAGACCAAAACTAAATTGGTTTTCATCCATATAGACAAATGCAAGATGCTATATTAGGAAAATGTAGTCTCCTGCCTAATTGAATATACTACCTACAACATTTTCCAACCCAATCCATTCGAACCAACATTAAAATTCTTCTAAAAAATTAAAATTACAAAATAAACCAACAAAATGCTTTTCATAAAATAGAAAGGCATGAAAAATAAGTTAACTACCTCTACAAAATGATTTCTCCACACTCTTAACATTCTTTTTTAAGATATAAACATTGAAAGAAAGGAAACAAACAAATATTTTTTTATCATAAGAACAAAATATTAAAATTAAAAGCAATACACATACTTTGCATGTTATGAAATAGCAAAAAACCATTATAAAAAGAAGGTTTATCTTCATAAAAAGGTAATTTCCATTAGCTCTCACCAATAAATCAAACTTGCCCTCATAAATAATCACCTCATAAAATAAATCATATATCCTTGTTATGTTGTGAATGTCACAATTCATTTAAATTAATAACCACCTCAAATGAACCTCTACATTTTTAAATGCACATTAAAATATTACAAAAAAAAATAATAGCTTTTAGTGTAGGGACAAATATTTTCCAATACATTGACCTCACGGACATCTCTGATTGAAACCATATCGATGACAATCAAAACCTAGAGGAACAAATATGCAACACATGTCGGAAATAGAAGCAGCGTATTCATCTTCTAAAAATGAATGTGAACTGTTAATCAGATCGGCAAATCTCATTCGAGTTGGTGCATGCCTATCATCATAAATATTTCCTTATCTTTCGTTCATTTTCCTTTTATTAATTTGACATTTTCAAAGTTGAAAGGAATCCATTCAAGCATCTTGTATTATATTTATTGCTAATTTAAATCCCCACAAGTGGTGCAAAGACTCTGATCCATGTGTGACGTTGGATAATTATGCGACGAAGCCCGCGGGCCGTAGGTAACGAAAGTTATTTGTCATCAAACACAATTTAATGGCAATAATTCTGATCCCTTGCAAATAAAAGAAAGCTCCGATAAGTATTACGCCACTTGCTATCGTCAATCAAAAGTCATAAATTTGGTCAAGCTGTCATCGTTAAAGATTTTGTAAAGAGATTTTATGCCTGAATTATATCATATTTTTACGCGTGGCGTACAAGTCAATCAATCAAGTTTGAGAAAACCGTACAATCTTCCGACCCCCAAGGCATAAATCATGGTTCGGGAAGTTGCAATGCAGTAACATACAATTCGTAGAATAAATCCACTACGAATAAAGAGGCGCAACATAATCATTCATGTGGAGTTTGCCTAATGCACCTTTGCAGACAATGAAAATATATGATGTGAGTTTGGATAGACAGCTTGTACATGGTAAAACTGGTTGGTTGGCTGTACGGTTTTTCTTTTATCTTCATATAATGGAGAAGAATTTAAGCTTTTATCAAGGAGGATGCAAGTTCTATTTTTTGGTATTCGAAGCATGAGTGGGTATTTCCTTGCTCGGGTAAGCCTTTCACTATAGCTATTTCACTGTTTTAATGAAGACTTCAAGTCTGCAGATGTTTTAATTGATAAATCATTCATCGTTGCGGGTTTATATTCTAAGAAAAGCTCGACTCATTCAAATATACATCCTTTCTCTGTGACCTTAAGAGTTAAGGTAGCTCTATCCTTGAGACCTATTTTAGTCTAAATTTTGAAAGCCAATAATGATACCCTTGCTTTCATTTTTGCTTTTAAGGAATATTTTATAATGTATTAGAAATATTAGTAATATTGAAGACTTTTTATTGAAAGCCACCAATAATATTTTTGTTTTCATTTTTGCTTCTAAAAAAATATTCTATAAAAAATATTGGTAATATTGATGACCTCTTATTGGTAGGAGGCTTCTAAGCTCCTATTCTCAAATGCAGCATTCTGAAGATATTAATTAATGAAGGTTTGAATGCTTTAAAAGTAAGGATAACAAACACTATTCTTCAAGTCTACATTCCCTTTAACACTTATAACAAAGTGGACTATCACATTGTTAACACTCTGAGATTGTTGTTAAAAAATTTGTCAAAAGGAGTTATTCTCAAGAACTTTTCTTCCTCTTTTTCACAATAATGTTTTAGTTTGTCTTTGATTTTTACTAATTTATTGTCACTTGTCATGTAATTTATATGCATCAAACTATTAATTTTTAGCTCTATCGGTGACATAATACCTTGTTTTCAGCTCGACTTGGTTTATATTTATTATCTTCTTTAATAGAGATGATTTTTTTATAAGTATGTTTATCTCGTTTCATTATATATTGACCATCGATTACATTTTATATTTCATATTTACATCGAAGGTGTTTCTATTGAGACAACAAGAGGAAATATTTATCTCATCCTTTTCTAGATGCAGAGCAGATTCATCAATTATTTTCAATAGTTGGTAATGTGTGATGTGAGTTCATATCAATTACGCCTTTATATGGCAATGCATTATTCGATAATACCACAAAGATATAATTATTAATGAACAAAAAATAGTTGTTACCACTTGTCAAATAAATATTTTTGATATTATTTAACCAAAATATTTGAATAATTACAACTAATAAGGCCCCCTTCAAGAAGTAATATAAATGAAGGTCATATCAATCAATGGATTTGATGTCAGATGTGTAGGGAGAGGAACAAATTGTAATTGAAAATATTTTTCTCACATTTTGTGCTCAGGTGGAATTAATCCTAGAGATAACAACTAAAAGTGGGTGAAAAGGGTGCAAATTCTTCACTAGCATGCATCATATTGAATGGTCTTTAAAGTTATTAAAACCACCTCAATATTTTATATATACTTTTGATTAATATTTTTTTTGTAGTCTATTATGCAATATTGTTGGTATGCACTTGGAATTTGACACAATAAACACTCTAAATATCTTTAGATTTGATAATAGGTTAGCATTCTCCCCATTTTTAGGCCTTCGATAACTATTAGATGCTTAATTACCAATTATTGGTAGCACCATATTATGATGACATATTTGAATTGAATGGATTTATGATGTCATAATAAAATACAAAAGCTAAAATACACTTAAAATATCACAATTTATCTAGTTGACCTTTTCATTCATGTCTCCATAACTTATTGAGTTTTTATTTAACATGAGAATAAAATTTGTAAGTTAATCATTGTGATTATTTTAAATAAAAATTAGTGTGTTACAAGCCCTAAAAATAATAACTAATAGAATAACATAGTTTTAATAGGGAATTTCTCAATCCAAACCCACAAATGATAAATATGAGTCCACTTAAGCATTTGTTTTTATTATCTTGGCCTCCATGAATGTCATGAAAAATTAAGGCATTAAATTAATAATTCTATAGATTTTGTGTGCAAAAGCTTTATATTTCTATAAAATCTTGAACCTAATAGAGTCATCTAATTTTTAACACAAGAGTCCTTATCCAAATTTAATATTGATTTTAGATACCCTACCTTTGAAAATCTAGGTTAAGGTTCTCAACAAATAAATTTATGCCAAGTAATTTACTTTGATATTAAAGAAAATCTCATACATGGTATCAAGAAATAAAATAGTTGTGTTCTGAAAATAGAAAAAATTTGCAAGAAAATGGGATAATTTTGTACCAAAGGGTCACTTAACTCTTCGAAAGAGAAAGATTCATATGAAATAAAAGGATTCAATCTATAATATTCCCCACGCCCTCTCCCCGCTCCCCCTCCCCGAAAAAAGAAGAGAACAAGTTGCCCTGGAAAATAAAAATAATGTTAATCAATAAATGGTACAAAACGATGATGAAATAAAAAATCATACTGATTCCAGAGATGGATAAAAAAAGAGACTCCAATATCAATAGGAAGAATAGTTAAATATTAGGATTTGAATTATGGCAAAAGTGGTAATGGTTTCTCCCCATTGATGTACCAACTCACCTTCGCTAAAAGTTGAGTTATGGACTCATCAGATAGTGTTGAATTTTTTTGGTCCCCAATTGCTAGTAAGACAAAAGTCTGAAACAAAGCGCCGAAGTTATAGTGCGTGAATTTTGGTCCAAATCCTATGGTCCATGTTTTTGTAGGATTTCAATAGATACATAGTTCAGAGTCTATAAATTGTTACGCCGCTACCACAATAGAAATATAAAAACCAAAAACTATGGATTCATTATGGTTTTCACTGGGCACCTCATTTACCTTGACACCTAGTTTGCATGCTTGTAATTTTGAAGAATCAAACGAGGGTAGAGGAACCTACATTTCTGCTATGTCATTATGTCAGCACGTTACACGATGGCACGTCAAAAATTTACTTTTCGGATAATTGGTGTCTACAATAAGATGGTTTTTTTTTTTTAATGGGTTGTCTATAACGATTGACTTAAACAGTAATGTAAATATTGATAAAAGTTATTAGTTTAAATAAGAATAAATTATGTTATTCTCTGATGCTCGTATATACATATATAACATTCATTTTCTATGTTATTTCATTCTATTAAGGAATTAATTCTACAATTAATTTTCTATGTTGAAACCAAGTTCTTTTCTCAACCATACAAACTAAATATAATTTATCTTCAAAAGGTTGTATCTTATGCATGTATATTTCATTTCTAATATCAATTCAAAGACATAAAAGTATAATTTTCTAATGATAAATGATTACAATTATAAATCTCTTGTGATTTTAATTATTTTTTAAAATTATTAGCAAAAATATTTTAGGTGATAGTGAAGTGCTCCAATTCATTATATCACATTTTATACCACTTGCATTTATTTATTTCATTGTTCAATTAAAAAAAGAAAAAAAAGTGATTCATCATTCGATATGGTAAGGTTTAAAAAAAGGTGTGCTTCATTTTGTTCAGAGCATCTATAGCATAAGGATTATGATACACCTCCTAATTTGTTTCTTTTCATATCTTAAAATCTTTCATTTATAAATATTTAACATTGTTAGCACTAATCAAAAGGTTAACCTACGAGGAGTACTGGAATTTTATAATATGTCTGTGTATATGTATGTGTGTGTGTGTGTGTGTGTGTCTATATATATATATATATATATATATATATATATATATGAATGATTCATAACATGCATTAATACAACCTATAAAACATGATTCATAATAATAAGAGGCTCGTGTCGAATCTAACCTTAGACATAGCAGGAGGTATGGGTCTCCAGTACTCAATACAAGAGAATCTCAGAAGAAAAAACACATATGAAGAACCAACATTAGAAATTATCCCTAGGCACAAGGAGGCTTAGGTCCTCAAACAAACATTCCAAATGAACCAACCACATCCAAGAATACCAATGGAAAGTAATGTTCCTATGAAAATTAAAAAAACAGGCAAATCATATGGAGCAGGCTTTGTTCAAAACACAAAGAACCAACCAAAGACTAAATTTAAATTCAAACCTCAAAGAGGTGGCCAAGACCAGAATTTGAAAATTAAAAATCCATTTGTGAGAAGGCAACCCAATAGATAACTAACAACATCAAACCCCCAAACCATGTAACCTATGATCGAAACACAACTACCATAAAATTTGGTAAAGTAAACTAAAAAATGAATCAACCCCCAAACTAGGGGAATTAAAATCCAAACTTAATGCAAGACACATAATCTAGTCAAGGATTGGAATCCATATTTGAAGATGAATTCATCATATTTAATATTCTAGAAAGAGGTCTTCTTTCTTTGCTCTTTCTTTCCCCCCAAACCATCATTGCCTATTCTCATCTACTTCTTTCAATTTTTCTTCCTACTCTTCTTGATAGATGTAAAATGTTTCATTTACAATGACCAATGGGAAGGATAAACATCCATGCAAACTATTGGATAAGTTTTTTTCTATTGTTCTAACTTAATATCCAATAGATATTTGACATATTAAAAAGTTTCAGTTCTAATGACCAATGGGAAGGATAAACATCTATGCAAACTACTGGACAAGGTGTTTTCTATTGTTCTAACTTAATATCTAATAGAGCTCTTACATATTAAAAAGGACTTAGTTTAGAGTAAGTAGTGTTAGAGTAGATCAAGATTTTAATCTCTAACCGTTCGTCACCTCTAACCCCTTTCTCACCTAATCCTTCAAACCTCTTGGCATCTTCTTTAAAATCCTCTTTGATCCAATATAGTTATATAGTCAACACAACATCCTTTTCTCTAACCTCTATCACTCCTCCCTTTGCACCTAATGGAATCAATAATTTTAAATTCCTCCCAACTCATATAATAAGGCTAAAAAACCTTAAAATATGTGATTAACTCAATGTTACACTTAGTTACAACCTTACCAGCTTTTGATTCCTCAAAACTTTCCTCATCATCCTTCAAAGACTTACTGATATTCTTAATATTCTCACCTTTATTATTTTCACATTTGTGTCTAAAAGTGAGACAACATGGGTATATTTCATTGGATCTCTTATACATACTATTATGAGTCCAAATTCCTAGTTTGGATTTCAATTAAATAGATTTGGGTAGAACTATATCTAAATCCACAAAAATGCACACACTAACAAAAATCAATCTATTTCTAGCCTTGGTGTCATAATCAATTGCAAAAAGGGATCTAATATATATTTTATTCCCTAACAAGATGTTATCCTCCCAAAAATCCAATAGGAGAGCTACCAGTCCAATCCAAAATGGGGTAACCCTCTAAATCTTCTTTAAAGGGTTAAATCAAAATATCCATTTTTGTAAATTAAGAACTGACATACCAAGAGTCCAGATCCCTCCTTTAAGTATACAAACACAATATTCATGGATTGTAAAAGAGAACAATAGGAAGCCATTTCCCATGGCTATAATATCCACCTGTCGCTTTAGCACCCATATTTTTGGGGCCTAATCCTTAACTCTGTCTATATTGGGTATAAATCCATTAAACTTACCAATGAGACTATTATGAAACTCTTGTTCAACCTAAATAACATCTTCATTAGGGATTTATAGGAGCACCTCCTTGCCCAAAACATAGGGTAAAATATCTTGATACCCTTTCTTAAACATAGGCACTCTTTTAACTAGTTCATCCCCAGAAAAGTCATTCTCATTATCCATTGAACTAGCCATATTTCCTTCAACATGTTAAATCATCTTCTTCTTAGGTTAATCCCATTCTAGCCCTACCCTTTTTTCATCATCTTCTTCATCATCATTTTCTTTCCCTACTACACCAATAACATTTGCTCCCACTACTTCAATATTATGACTAATATTAAATTGTTATATTAATGTAATAAAATTTATTAATTAATATTATTACACTCCTCACATATTGTAATATTTTTTTGACATATTTAGTTCCACTATTCAAAATATTATATGAAAAGACAATATTGTTGATAACTATTTAAGTAGAGATTCTAATTTGATAATAGTGGCTTTACCTCATAGATTATAAAGACGCAATTTTTTGATTAGAAAACATAAGTGTGTTAGGTTTTATTCTCTCTCAATTCCTATTCAAGATACAATTTTAATAGATGGAGTTACAGAGATATATCACATGATATCTAGGCATGTTGATGAAGAATTGATTTCTTCCCAAGCATGTAGTATTGAAACTTTTGGACTTCATAATTATTTGGTTATTAAGAGATTAAATTTTGATCTATTGATAATTTTTTTTTTTTGACTTAATAAATAGCGCATATCTAAAATGGAGTATCATTCTTGATGAACAATAAATAAGCATTTAATGCAATTTTTAATATATTGTGGACCTCCCACTTTAAGTCTTCATAGACTACATCCAAATGAAGAAGTTATTACCTATAAAGTATTGAAAATAATATTAGAATGGGTATTTGAAATGTGTTTATGTATGAATTAACATAATAGATGACATGATCCATATTATGAATTACAGGTCTCTTTTAAAATTACTTCTACTTTTTGGCCAATATTTCTAGATGATATTACTATAGAAGCCAAAAGATTAATTTTTGAAGGACAAGATTCAATTCATTGTGACCTAAGAATTTAATCCTCATCTGATGATGACATAAGACTGATATGTTTACCATCCTTTTTTGATTCACTCCATGATACATTATCATATTTTAGTTATTACACATCTCTTTTATGACTACACTTCACTTTATGTCTATTTTTACATAACTTTTGTTAGTGGATTTTACTTTCCTCCATAATGAATAATATTATGTGTTGTAAATAAGAAGCCTTCGAAGCATAATGGGAATCATAAGTCATAAGTTATTCTAATTTTTAATAGAAATTGAGGTTTGTTAAAATCCTATGATCTTATCCCACACTTCATGTAATTTGAATAATTAAAAAATGTATGCACAGTTGTATTAAATATTTCTAATTATAAATTTTAATTTTATTAATCAGAATATTTATCCATATGACCATAGCCTTCACTTTAGGTTGTGTAAAAAATTGTCTTGAATAAATCATTTGATTTGAATTTTGTATTTTTGCTACAACTTGGATACCATTGATCTTTTCTATACTTAGAATGAATTTCACTAACATGCCCAGAAACTATACTAAAATTTTCTTTAGTTAAAATATTCTTTTTTGATAAGAATAAAATTGCATGGGTGCTTTCATGGTATGTTTTGGGATCACTTTTTCCAAGCATAATTTTTTACATAATGGAGGCTTTATTTCTCTATTGCATACTTATTTTTCTAATTTTTTATTTTTGAATGTATGTATATTTAATTAACTATAACTATGTCATTGAACACTTATAATTTATCATCACTGTAACTACCTAGTTCATTATGAAATATTTCACTAATCTCATTTTCATATCTCAAGATCATTATGAAATATAACATTTCTTCCTCACGCAATACATTGACACATCACATGTGAAGGAACTCACCACCTCATTTTCTATTGTCACCTGTATTGCTTCCCAATTTTACACCTCTTACACTAAACCTTACACACTTGGGTAGTATAGAAAATAGAGATGAAAAAGTCAAAATTATGTCATTATATCTGAGAAAGGTTTAGCATCAGGATGGATTGAATGTAGAAAATGACTGGAAGACACCAATAGAGGGTATGGTTAGCTCCTTGTTGGGGAGAGAATCTAAGGGGTATCTTTCTCACATGGAGGGATACTATAATTCAATATATATGGGGATAATTGTCACACAAGAACACAAATATGGATAGGGAATAACAAAGTTTGCATAGTCCACTCAGTAAGAGTTTTCAAACAGGTTGGGAAAATTCTTTGAACAAGACACAAGCTACTAGAGATGTATGGGAAAGTGACTATAAAATTCATTTCAAAATAAAATATATAAAACTCTAGGTAAAATTCAAGATTGCAATGATGGCATCTGAAGCATAGAATAAAGACACATTTTATATATGCAGTATTAATCCATCTACATGCAAATAATACTTAGAATAGTAAACATGGTGTATTATTTACAAGGTAGGCATGTAGGATGAGATAAGTAGTTATAAAAGAGTGGTGTGGTGGTTTTCAAACAACATGAATTCCATCAATAGGCATGACATCTTCCATTTTCAACACATGTAGAACACTGAAAGATAGGCTAGGAAAATTATTACATTCATTGGTGCCAATGCAATGAATGTATTCAAATCATCTTTGAAACCCTAAAGCATATAATGAAATTATAGATTAAAACACTCTCTCCTATCAAATCCATAAACCTAGGATGTCCTTAAATATTTATCAACAACACATTTCAAAATCATAATGTATAAAGAAATATACAACCTAAGTCTATGACCAAATGACCACCATTTAGTGAAATAGAACTATACAACCAATCAACAAAACATGTAAAAAATATTATTGCATTTCAAAGACAAGATACATCAAAAATCATATATATTTTTTTTAGACACCTAAACATGGCCACTAATGACCTCTAATAAAGTTTTAGACCAATCTCTATCAATTATAACAATTTGGCCTATAAACACTAAAACATGGTAAATGATTTGAATTTGTCATATGCAAGTGTTGATTTTGTCCAATGTATCCCTAAATGGGGTAATGCATTTTAAGAGATAGCTAATTTCGATCAGATCATTCTGATTTAAAATGACATTTTTGCTCCTAGGCGCTCTAGATTGATCTTTTCTACCAAATTTCTTGAACAAGGCATGTGCCCTTGTTATTTTGTGTTGGTAACATCATAAATGGGATAATGGATCCAAAACATCTAACATCACCTTATAATTCTAATCCAGTCAAATTTTGAGCCAATAATATGAAATTTTTACTAATTTGAGCACCAATTTCCAAGACTTAAACCAAAATTGATAAATCATGTTTAAGAATAATTAATTTGAATCAAGAGCTTAAGTTAATTTTCTATGGAATTTGTTAAATATTTCATTAATAGAAACTAGTTTCTAATATCTACATCATTAGGTGAAATCATTTATGGGGTGGCATCCACAAGCCTTAATTACAATAAATATCTGATTAAGCCCTCCCATGCCTCTTTAATGCCTCTATATCCCAAATATTTATGAGGGTGTTTATTGATTTCAGTCTCTAAAATTGAATGTATTTTAGCCATGCATCTTCTTCTTGAGATGGATGGTTCAGGTTTATCTTGATGAGTTAAAAATATATGTAAATAGAAGGCCTCACAACCAAACAAAAAATCTCTCTCGAGCTAAAGTTATCATGAAAAAATGATTTCAAAGCCATTTTGATGTAGTTTTATCATGATAAATTATTGAGTGAATCTTCACAAGCTAAAGATAAAATCCAATGATGCCAAGAGGAGGTGGAGAATATCCAAAGCTCCACTGACGAAGACCTTTAAAGCCCAAGCTGAGAAACCAAAGAAGGTGAGGCATGTTTTTTATTTTTTCATGTTTTAGTTGTGTTTTAATTGGATTTATTCACCAAGCTCCCCCTATAAATTATTCTTAATGTGTTAGTTCATTAGTCTGTTATTTTGGATTTGATTTCCTATACTAACATGATACTAATCTTCCCTTATTTCAATCTTATGCTGCAATACTAACATGATAATAATCTCTCTTTATTATAATTAAAACACAAATAAAACATTAAAGTGGCCAACAATGACCTCTAATCAAGCTTCAGACCAATTTCTATCAAATATCACAATTTAGCCTAAAAACACTAAAACATGCTAAATGATTCCAATATATCATATAAAAGTGATAATTTTGGCCAAAGTATCCCTAAATGGGAAAATACATTTTATGAGGTAGATAAATTCAATCATATCATTTTGATTCAAAATAACATTTCCGCTCCTTGATGATTTGGATTTCTCTTTTCTACCAAATTTATTGCACAAGACACATGCCCTTGTTATTTTTATTGTCAACATCCTAAATGGGATAACAGATCCAATGCATATAAGATCACCTTATAATTCTAATCCAATTAAATTTCAAGCCAGTAATATGACATTTTGACAAATTTAATTAATTTGAGCACTGATTTCTAAGATTTGCATCAAAATTGATAAATCATGTTTAAGACTTATTAATTTGAAATAAGAGCTTAAGTTAATTTTTGATGGAACTTGTTCAATATTCATTAACAGAAATTATTTTCTAATATTTACATCATCGAGAGTAGTTAGTTATGGGATGGCATCCACAAACCTTAATTGCAACAAATATCCGATTAAGCCCTCCCATGCCTCTTTAATCCCTCTATATCCAAAATATTTGTGAGGGCATTTATTGATTTTATCCTCCAAAATTGAATGGATTTTTAGCCATACATATTTATATTAAGATGTACGATTAAGGTTCATTATGATCAATTACAAAGATATAAAAATGTAAGGCCTCATAACCAAAAAAATATCTCAAAATAAAGTTATCATGCACAAATGATTTCAAAGCCATTTTGATGTCATGATACCATGCCAAATTATTGAGTGAAACTTCACAAGATAAAGACAAAAGCCAATGATTCCAAGAGGAGATGGAGAAGAGCCAAAGCTCTATTGATCAATACCTTTGAAGTATAAGTCAAGCAAGCCAAAGAATGAATCCTTTAGAGCAACTAAAGAAGGTGAGGAAAGTTTGTTATTTAATCATGTTTTAGTTGTGTTTTAATTGGATTTATTCAACAAGATCTCCCCTATGAATTAGGATTAAGGTGTTAGATCATTAGTATGATATTTTATATTTTATTTACTATACTAACATGATACTAATATTCCCTTATTTCAATCATATGTTCACAAATGGCATGCCTGGTGGGACCTTACACATCCTACATACCAAGAAGATCAATATGCAAGTCTTAAATTAGGATTTAAATGCTTGAAACTTGTTAAAAGTGATTTTATAATCTTGTTTAGTCAGATGTTTTTCTCATAGGTTTATATAAGAACTACCGATGGTTAGGTGTGACCACATACCATGAGGTCTAACCACTGATAGTTGGGTAGAAAAGTAGAGGTGGACTAGAAATTTGCATTTTGACTCCTTTTGTTATACCTATTTGTGATTTCTAGGATTCAAATGCATAAATTAATCAATCAAAGTTTTCCTTTCAGTTTTTCATGTTTTTTGGCCTATCACTCATCTAATCTAACACATTTTATTTTGGAGTTTTGCCTTCAAGTCGACAGGTTATCATTGACAATAATTTATTGATTGATGGTGATTCTTCTTAATTACTAATGATTAGTACTAACTAATTAGCGATGGTTGCCTCAAAACTACCGATAGTTATCTGTAACTATTGATGGTCATTGTGTCAAATTTAATTCAAAACCTGAGAATTTCAAATCCAAACTTCATTTGGTAACACTCATAAATGATTCAAAGCAGAGGGTTAATATTTTTTTATATGGTCAAGGCCAACATTGACCATCAATTTTAAATATTATATGGTTGTTAACTATTAAATTTGGTGCTAAAAATGAGCTAGTTTAGAATAAAAAATTTAGATTTGCGATTAAAATAATCTTGCATTAATTAAATCTTAGACATTTGAATTTAGAAGCTTAAAAAGTAATTAGGAACATTTTATTTGGTTATTAAAAGTAAAACCTTGTATGTTTATGATTTGATGTTTGGTTATTTATTATTTAATTTTTTTTAACTTTAGGCTAAGGAGCCAAAGAATACCACCAAACATTTCAATTTGATGCTCTAAAATTGAACTCACCTCAAAGTTAAGCTTTGTTTTGTTTGAGTAATTGATTGGTTAAGTTTATTTGAGTAAAAAGGAAAGTTATGCATGTATGCTCTTCCCTCTTCCTCTATAGGGAACTTGTAAAATCAAAAATACCATCTTAATTGTAAAATTGTGCCTTAATCCAAAGGCATAAAAGAGATGTTGTGAAGCCTCTCATTACGACCTACATGGCTTGGGTGATCTATAAACAACCATAAATCTCTTTTACTTAGTTTTTATTTTATGCATTTTATCTCATGAGTGGGATTGTATTACCTCCCATATGTTCAATATAGAAGCTTTGACTCTGGGCTTCATCTCTCAGCATCATCTTTAACCCTTCTCCATGGTGTGGGGAGGGGGTGTATAAATTAGGATCCCCTCATTGGGATGGTGGTTTTAGAATTTAAACTAACTCTGCTAGTAGAGTCAAAACCTGAGACGTGTGATTATTTTGGACATTACAGTATACTGAGCTAGTGATGGATCTAATGGTTGTGAAAAAGACTAGACATTTTCACAATAATCCATTTAACATGAACCCAAATTATGTGTTGTTTCTCTTATATGCATATGTTAAAATGAGGACACATGGGATCAATCTAGATGATTGAAAATAAATTAGTTTTAGTCAACCCCACTTTGCCACACCTTGATAGGATTTAGGATGTTATGCTTAGTTGCATTTAATTACTTATCTTTTTATTCCTTAGTGTTTTGAGACTAAAAATTATATGTTTGTTTATAACCACATCCAAAAAATTTATTTATATGCCTCTCTCTTGTCAAGGAGGTGTTATGCTGGTCATTTTACACCACACTTGTGCATTATAATTTTTATAAAACATGTTTGTGTCTAACTTGATTGAAATGGGTACCGTTATGATTCCCAAATAATTTATCAAGTTTTTTCTATTTGTTTTTAAGAAAAAAACATTGATCACATCATTAGAGCATGCTACTTCCATTACACTACTCAAATTATTTCAAGACTTGTTATCCTTGTAATAAAACCATTCCTACAAAACTTGTTACGAATGTCATTGGGATCCTTATTTTGTGTCATTATGCCATCCAATCTTGTCTAGATTATTTGGTCATCAAAATCCTAGTGCTCAAACATTGTGTTTTCAATTAACCTTGTCAAGTTTGAATTGAAATAGTGATTGATTTCTATTTAGGCATCAATTTGTAGGGGATGATATACAAATATTTATATTTTGGGTTGCATAACTTTGGTTAATTGATTACCCAAATTTTAAAATTATTGTTTGTTTGTTTGTTCATAGAACCTATCCTCATCATTATTTGTGCATTTATTTGGGATAACACAACCTTTATCAAAGAGTGTTTTGCCTTATGGCTTATACCAATGAATCACATTTATGTTTGATTTCATGTGCCAGATCTATGTCAAATTTATTTCTAAACTTGTTAGATTAAATCAAATCACATCATGCCATTGTTTCAATTATATTTTTATGCCATTTGGCCAAAATTCCTAATATAGCGTAATTGTGCCTATCTTTTGATTCCACATCTAGACAAATGACCTAGCGACTCTTTTTCCTTTCCTCGTTTAGACCTTGTTTTGAACACTTTAGCCTACACTTTGAAATGTTGTTTTTCATTCATTTATTGACCTATTGTGTGTATGATATTTGATCTTATACATTTGATTTTAGAATATTTTATGGAAAGTCTTAGCATAAACCATTTTGGAGATATAGTTTCATGTTCAGATCATTGTTTGGAGATACATATCCACCCATTTTGACCAAGCTAGATCATGTTTGAACCCTTTATCCTTTGGACATGATTTTTTTAGAGATTATATAACTCTAATATATTTGTTTTAATTTATTGATGTGGATATGTCTTGCTACACTTATGGTAGAGTAACATACAATCCCAGTTATGATGAAATGGCTACACAAAATCCAAGTAGAAACCCCTTTATTATTCTCCCTATAATACTCCATATGAGGAACATAGTCAAGATCCACAAAATCCAAATAAAGTAACCAAAAGGGATGATATGGTTTATGAGGAAGACTTGAATGCTTTGGCTCATGCAAGCAACTAGGCTCCATAAAGTTATACCATTTATATACTAGGACCTCATTCTTTGGCTTGTATGAACAATCAAACTCCAAAACAACCCTTCATCATACTAAGACCTTACCCTTTGGCTTCTAAGAGAAATAAAACTCCATAATTCCCCTTAATAATACCAAGACCTCATCCTTTGGTTTGTGTAAGCAATCAACCTCCATAATGCCCCTTTATCATTCTAGGACCTAGTGCTTTGGCTTCTGCAAGTAACCAAGCTTCACAAATCTACACCATTTCTATACTAGGACCTCATATTTTAGCTTGTGCAATTATTCAAACTCCATAATTCCCTTTCATCATACTAGGACCTCATTATTTGTCTTGTGTAAGAAATCAAACTCCATAATGGCCCTTCATCATTCCAAGACTTATTCCTTTGGCTTGTGAGAGAAATAAAGCTCCACACCACCCTATTATTAACATTTCATGGATTCCTCATTTGGCTCATGTGAGCATTCAATCTCCATGATGCCCTATCATTATCCAACCATAGGCCATTCCTAATTTATTACTAATATAATCATTCACTCAACTGAGCTAATCATTAGAAGACAAAGCTATGTTTATAAATGGTATTTTTAGACTCATTAGAAACCATCGCTAAGAGAACCAACAAATCCAAGTTATTTTTATTTAACCAATCATTTGTGATAACCTGTGATGAATCATATTTCAATCCTATACCTATTGTTAAGGAGTCTCACTCTGTGATCTAGTCTTTTCTCAGTTACTTAATAATGATTATAAATGCCTTTAGGCAAATCTTTATCTCAACCATATGCTTCTTTTATAAGAGCCTCCCTCTAACAAGCTAATGTTTGAGGAGATGTCTCTTGACCTTTTTTCTATCATTACAGAGTCTCACTTTGGTAAATTAGTCTCTATAGAACCTACCATGCCATCATAGGCCATTCCTAATCTAATACCAAAAATTCAAAAAAATAATATATAGTAGCATCCATATCAGATGAAGAATCAATATTGGAGTCAAGTTATAATATTGAATCAACATCAATCTCACCACTAGATTGAGAGTCCATTAAGTCAGAATCATATTCAAAAACAAAATACATTTATGGTTGTTACAACATTGGTTTTACATGCCTAACAGATTAATTTGAGCATATTTGTGATCCTTTTATAGTTTTTAAGGATGATTACTTCAGCATCAATATAATTTATCCTAGTATCTTATATGAGAATTATGCTACCAACTCCCATTCCTTTACCATTCCACATACCATTACCATCAACTAACATAACCATATCATTGACATTTCATATCCCACAAATGTTGATTGGGACCAACATAATCACAACTCATTGAACTACATCCATGTTGACATATCAATTGAAGATATCAGGAAGGCCAAAACAAAATTCATGTAGAAGAGGAACAATCTCCTAGTGAAACCTTTTTGGAGGTGCTAAGGGAAAATCAAAGTTCAAACATAGCATCTTATAGTGAAACCTTTTTAGAGATGCTAGAAGACAATCAAAGTCAAAAATCAATGTTCCTTAGTGAAACCTTCTCAAAGTCATTATGGAACAATCAAGACAACTTCATTGGTGAAAACCTCTTTGAGATGCCAATAGTTGAGCACAAAATTCCTTCACTTCTTGATGAAGCTAAATTCAAAAATGAAATAAAAATAGCTTCTAATATAAAACATAATCATATGGTAGCTAATCTCAATCCTAAACAATAAAATAATTTGGTGGTCCTATTGATAGTATATTTATATGTCTTTGGCCCTACCACATCCAAATTTATGTCAAATCTAAAATTGATAACATTGTGTGTGCTTAAAAATCCTGATCTTCCTTCATTTTATAACCATTCCACATTTCATTATCCTCACCATTCCATTTCCTAATCAAACATATCATCCAAAATTTATCCATATTTATTGTGCATGGCCACACTTTCCTTTTTAAAGGAAACAAAAAACCTTGTCTTAACATTTGAAGGAAACATAATCAATAACCAATGAAGATCACAACATCACCATTGGCATCCAAATTTGTAGAAAGTTATTGATATAATAGCTATTCAAATGATGTGTGGGTTATAAATTAGCATGTATGATTATTTTTTTTCTATTGTTTACTAATCAGGATGTGCATCTCTACTGCAATAGGAATAACATAATCATATTCCATTTACCATAGCTAGGCCAAACACATCCAAAACCATTTATCATACCCAAGCCAAAAACATGTACCCTACCATCATTATGGGCCAAACATTTATCATACCATTCCCTTTTCCATTATTGCATACCCAACTAGTCACCTTACCACTTAGGGGAAACCATCTCACCATTACGATTTCTTACCAGCTTATCATTCTACTAGCCTATCACTATCCTACCACTTGTCTATTCAAATATTTTATTCAACCAAAGCATGTTTTGATCCACCTATATTAGCCCATTTAACCTTGGTTCATCCATTTATTTCACATTTTCAACATAGAGAATCAGATCAATTTCAGCAACTATTTTAATAATTTGAGATAGAGGTAGTATTTTGGAGTAGTAGGAAAGAGGTTTTGGTAGTTACATCCTTATTATTTTGTTCCCTTATAATCATGTTTTTTTATGGTGAGCCTGATTATATTAGACACCAAGGTAAATAAGTGTTTCATCAATCATGCTACTAATTATAACCAACTATGAGTAAATTAGTATCATTACTCTATGTTGTTGTTTCCTAGTTATAACCACCTACGGGCAAACTAGGGAGAACAATTTTTTATCACACCTTAATATACCAACTTTTCATTCCTATATTCTATTATGACATTATGCCAAATATGCCTATTTTGTTTGGATTGGTTACTACAATAGTCAGATTCCTTCACTAAAAGGTGGAACTACTATGAACTAGGGTCATTTTTGGACTATGTAGGTAGCATTTCATTTAGGTTGAGGACATCTCAGTCACCCTTTTCGTATACTCTCAACATTTTGTGAAAAAAATAAGCAATAATCTCACCATTTTGTGAGATTGAACTATTTAGTATCTCATAATTCCTAATCAAGTTGAGATGATCAAAATTCCAAAAAATCTCACAAAGTTTCAAAAATCCAAAAACATTTATCCTGTTAAATTCTAGCTAGTCATACTTGAACTGCCCTACTGGGGCAAATCCATTTTTAGGATGATTTGTATTTCTTTTATTTATAGGCTTTATGTTTTTTTTCTTTTTAATTATTTGTTTGTTTATGTGCCTATTTATTTGCTTTAAGTATTTTTTTCTTGATTTAGTCTATATGTGTTCACCAAGTGATTCTTTATGCATTATTCTTGAGTCCATCCATATTCATATGTTAACATTATCATCATAGTTTTTATCATTGGTGCATTATATTCCCTTGAGTATTAGATCCCAGGAGTCAGGCCTTATTCATATTCTAACCAAGTCTTCATGGTGTTCTATCATGATGCCTACTGACATGTGCTAGAACAAAAATTAGCTTCAATAAGGTCTACAATTAATGGATCCACAAAATTTTCTCCTTGGTACCTTAGCAAATCCTTCCACCCATCTTATAAAATTAAACCATCGACAATTCTAGTTGTATCATTTTCTAATTAGGAAGATCATCTCCTCATTGGAAGATACAATTGAATATTTTCTATTGATCATTCTCATTCTTCTATCCATCTGTTTAATCACTTTGCATCCTCCTATGCCTAGTTATTTGTGGCTTCTTTAGTCATTATACCATCACATGTACATTTTCACCCACTCATGTTTAATCTATGCAATAAGTTCTACCCTTGAAATATGCTTACTAATCCACCCTAACTAGGGTAGCACCATATCAAACATCATTTTTAGCCAATCCAAGTCTAATTAATGATTATAACTACCTATGGGTAAATCATTATTCTAAATTTTATTATATATTATAACCACCTTTGGGTAGATTAGTACATTTTTAAATCAATTCATGAAAGAATTTTATTGTTTGGATTAATCTCACCCATGGGTTAATTCCATTTTTCTTCTTGCTTCTTTTTCAGGGACTATCCGTCAATAAATTTGATAGCCACTCCCTCGAGGGGGCATCATCCTAAGATTTCCAAACACCATTTGGATATTTTTATTCAATAATATTCCTTTTGGAATATAGTACATTTCTCATTATTTGAGACTACATCAATATAATTATAACTTTCAATGCCTTCCTAAACAGGGGCAAACTATAGACACCTAAAAGTGGCCACCAATGACCTCTAATCAATATTTAGACTAATTTATATTAAATATCATAATTTGACTTAAAAACACTAAAAAACACTAAAATATTTAAATATATCATATAAAGTGCTGATTTTGGCCAATGTATCCCTAAATAAGGCATTGTATTTCATGAGATAGCTAAATTTGACTAGATCATTTTGAGTCAAAAATAACATTTTCACACCTTGGTGCTCTAGATTTCTCTTTTATAACAAATTTATTTCATGAGACATATGCCCTTATTATTTTATTTTGGAAACATCCTATAATGGGATAACAAATTTGATTCATCTAACATCTCCTTCCAATTCCAATCCAGTTAAATTTTGAGCCAATAATATGACATTTTGACCAATTTGATTAATTTGAGCACTCATTTTTGAGATTTACACCAAAATTGATAAATCATGTTTAAGACTAATTAATTTTAATCATGAGCTTAATTTAATTTTACATGAAACTTGTTGAATATTTCATTAATGTAAATTGGTTTCTAATATATGCATCATCAGGTGAAGTGATTTATGTGGTGGCATCCATAAGCCTTAATTGCAATAAATATCTGATAATGCCCTCCCATGCCTCTTTAATTCGTCTCTATCCCAAATATTTATGAGGGAATTTACTAATTTTATCCTTTCAAATTGAATGGATTCTTAGCCACACAGAGTCATCTTGAGATAAATGGTTTAGGTTAATACTAATCAATTACAAAAATTTATAAATACAAAGCCTCACAACCAAAAAAAAATCCTCTCGAGCCAAAGTTATCATGAAAAAATGATTTCAAAGCCAGTTTGATGTAGTTTTACCATGCCAAATTGTTGAGTGAAGATTTAAAAACCAAATACA
This sequence comes from Torreya grandis, assembly GCA_037957365.1. Taxonomy (NCBI): domain Eukaryota; kingdom Viridiplantae; phylum Streptophyta; class Pinopsida; order Cupressales; family Taxaceae; genus Torreya; species Torreya grandis. The sequence goes on along the minus strand of JARHVA010011190.1, from coordinate 6,704 downwards.
AAAGCCAATGATGTTGATAGGAGGTAGAGAATAGCCAAATCTTTATTCATGAAGAACTTTGAAGCATGAGTTGATCGAGCTAACAAACAAATAATTTGGATCAACCAAGGTAGGTGAGGAAGGTTTTTCTTATTTCTTCATGTTTTAGTTGTTTTTTATTAACCAAACTCCCCCTATGACTTAGGTTTAAGGTTTTATTTCATTAGTGTGTTATTTTGGATTTGATTTCCTATACTTACATGATACTAATCTCCCCTTATTGCAATCCTATGTTCACATTTTCCATTAATTTGAAAATAGATATTACATACATCATTGTTTATAAAGTGATCATGGGGAGAAACATCGTGAGTTTGTTCTCTAATAGGGGAGACCTATATATGCCCTTAGAGATTCCTAATGGTTGTAATGTTGCAACCACAATAGAAATAGAGATAAAATACACAAATTAGGGGTCCCAAAAATTTGAAAGAGCCTAAGATCAAAGAAAAACAACAAAAACATTTAAGAAGAGGACAATCCATCTTTTTATACAACTCTCTCACCAAGAATATTCCTCTGAGATAATCGATTTAGAAGATGCCCTTGATCACACTTGGAAGCTCCTACTCTTGCAAAGGGAATGATTTGAGTAATTGATTAACCATGTAATGATGAAGATTTGAAATAAAACCTTGATTTCCTTGGTTAGAAATAGATTTTACTTGAGGAGGATGAATATTCCATTGGGAGAAAAACAAATGTCCTCTTTTATAACTACCTTGCATTTCTATCCTATTAATCATTTAAAAATCTATAAACATCTAGATGGTTGCCTTTCTTCTTATGTAAACTAAAGAGTGGTCCATGATTTGTAATAATTTCATTAGAATACTCTATATGTGATATAAGCAAATAATGATCTATGGCCACTTGATAAATCTCATTCCAATGGCCCACCATACTCTCACAACCCCTACAACAAATATCTCTCATGGAGGTCTTCAAAAGAAGTTAAATGTTTGGAAAATGGAACACTTAGTTCATTATTACCTATTTTAATTTTTAGTTTAACATGCCTTCTTTATTTTAGTTTTTACCTTTTGATATTTTAGGGTTATTGCCAAAATTTATAATGCTTATGTGCAATATTTTACCCTATTTTTTTAACCTTATGTAAGACTTGGGAACCTTTTTTTAATTTTGTACCTCTTTTGTCTGGAAGTATTTCAGACCCCAAGTGCAACTTTGCAAGTTGGTAGAAATATAGAAGTCTATAACACTTTTGCAATTTTAAATTTGACAACTTGAAATGTGGAGTTATAGTTTCACCAAAAAACTTCTTTGTAGACTTGGGAACATCAAGTTCAGTTTGTAATTTACAAAAATTCAAAGCTACATTTGGCATTGAAGTTCTATTTTGAATGTATACATTATGATGACTAGTAGGTGGTAGACATTTGAGTGCAATTTACAAATCACACATTTACAAAATACAAAATTACATTCCCTTTTTGAAATATCTTGTAGAATTTCATTTGAGACTTCATTCTAGCTTCATTCCAACCTAGTTTAATGACAATACCTATATGGACCATATGAAAACTTTCGTGTGTTTCTCCTTCCATTGCTTCTTAAATATTAGAGGCATCACTAGTAGTTATATGATCAGATAGTGCATCTATAATAGTGTTATATACCTTCATGTCCCAAATGGATTCAACTATGAGAGACAAAATAAATTATAATAAGTTATTTTTTTATACATAAGATGGGTAGAATTAATCCCAAAGAGGAGCTTGATCCAATGGAGGATCAAGGTAAGACACATGGTAAGTAGATAATCCTTACCATTATAACATAACAATTTACCCCCAACTTTATATATTTCACAAACACTATTATAATTATCTAGTGGAGCCTTTTCTTGAAAACCACTTTTTTTAGAAGAAAATGGTGGATCATTGTTACAATCCTCCACAATTATAGATTTTATTTTTCTAGGATTACTCTCATGACTTGTTTTACTCTTCTATTTATGACCCTCATTAGAATAATGAGATTAAACATGACTCCCTGCAACCTACATGATTAACTTTTTGTCATATTTTTTTAAAAAGAGATTAAATTCAAGAAGTCGATCCCTATTTTAATCTTAAGAAGAATTATGGTTCTCAATTTTATTCTTGTCACAAATTAGGTCAAACACTACATCTAATTTATTCATCCATGATTCATCCACAAATTTTCTTGATTTCTTTAGATTATTCTTATTTCTAAGAAAAAGATATATATTTCCAAGGGAAAAAGAAGCATCCCCAAATTTTATAATGTTGCACCCATTACAATTTCGGTTGACCCTATTGAAATACCATAACATTTACAATATCATCATGACTAATATTTAGTTTTGTCACAAACACTTGAGGAAGAACCACGAGTTGATCACCTTCCGCTCATGCCATTGAATGTAGAATCCCATGTAATAATTTTATGAGAGCATAATATTAATAAATTTTTCCATACTCATAATATCCCAAAAATACACATATAATAATAATGAAATAAAATGGTATGTTCCTTTCCAAGAATTTTTTTAAAATATCACTGGAAGGATAACTTAGAAACACTTGGCATTTACTTTCTTACCCTCATGTTGCCACTTTTCTAGAACCTTGATAGGTGGCATAAGTTTGGAATATTACATACCCTATTCAAATTCAAAAGCTTGGGAGAGTTGTTTGTAATTTTCAAGATTTTAGAATTGATTTTCCACCTTATTTCTCCATCATTTACCTTTTCTAGGCTTGGTATGTATGGCAGGTTTTGGAGTATGAACCACAATTTACAACTTGTAGTTGGAATAGATTTTTTTACATTTTAAATTTTACTAGGTGTTTTCCATGATTTTTCATGTTGACTTGCACTTTAACATGGATTTTTGTAACTAGGAGAATAATTTACAAATTATATTTTTTTTAGTACTAACTTTTTGCATGTGTCTACCTTGTTGAATTCGCTGCCAATGGCTTAGGGAACTTTGGTTGCATTTTATAAAGTGAAATTTGCATATTGGCATTGAATTTACATCATTCCCATTTAAAAACATTTTTTCTACCCCATTCCCCCATCTGGACTGCAATTCCATCACTACAATTTTTTGAATCTCAACTATAGTTTATAATTTTAAGACTTTTTTTTGCATTTTACTTTCCTACATAGGAACTCTGCTAGCTCTCTCATATAGGCTAGTACCTTTTATATTGATTTCCTATTCCCTTGAAACTTTGTTGTTTCCTTTTGGATCATTTCTCTTTTGACATTGGATTTTCATGCAACATGCCCTACATGCCCATTCTCTATCCTTTCCTATGGGTTTCAGGGATGGGATATAAATTTTCAACTTGCAAATTCCAAACTTATTTTTTACATGGCTTTTTTCCATAATAAATGTATCCCAGAATGGGAACTTGGGAAGCATTTTGAAACATTGCAATATGAAAAGTTACAATTGCTCTCAAAATCTACATTGACCCCTACATAAAACTTTTCAGTGTACCCATTGATTTTTTCACATGGATTTTGTAACCTCTATGGCTGTCATGGACTTAACCATTTTATTTACCCCTTTAACATTCCATGTGGACAATGAAAACCAGTTTAAATCCCCTTAAAATATTAGTTGTTATGAATTGGCATTAATTTTCCTTATTATTGATGTTGATTTTCAAACCTATCCACTGAGCCTTATCCTATGGTGCCACATGGGCATGTTAACCCCACATGGTTTACATATATTTCATTGGCAGAACTTAGAAGGATAACTGTAATTTCTAAAAATGAAAAAAATTAAAACATGCATTTTTCCTCATAATAAACACTCCACATATTAGTTTTGAAGATGGAAAACATCATACTTAGTATTATGTAGTCTTCTTGGCCTAGAATTTTTACCATGGAACCTACAATGTCATTAAAACACAAAAACATTAAATGTTAGTTAGAACCAGGATTATACATAGTTTTCAAAAGGCATGAGTGATATTTTATAACTTGACTATGGAAGTGGAATTTTGGATGATTCGAGTGAACACATCAAAATAGAATGCAAGAGTTAGATATTCAGGCATCAATTATTGGAGAAATAGGGCACACATTTCTTGGTTCAAGTTTATTCACTAACATTGGCTCTCACCCTGGGATGTACGCACCTACAAATTTACAAATAACCACATAAAACAATATGAGATACTAATCCCTTAGGCCATGATGTCAAAATTTTTTCATCTTCATAACAAAAAACTAAAAGAACTCAATTAGATAAGGGTAGACTGTCTAAAATAGATTAGGAGGATATGAGAATGATTATATGATAAAAAAACACAAAAAGTAACTATAGAAATAAGGCCCAATGTATAAGGTAAACAAAACAATAAAACACTACACTATACTTTATTGTACATAGTTATGGAATCAATCTATGAAGTGTTTCAATTATCTTCCATTAAATGGTAGCTCTAGTATCTTGTGATCTAGGTCTATCAAGAAGAATTTTGTTCCCTAATTTATTAGTCAATGGAATAGGGGCCCATCCATAATTAATCAAATTTGACATTCTTGCCTTTATCTTTATGCTTTTTATCCCAAAGTAAAACCATATCGCTTAACTAAAAAGTTTATAGAGCAACATCTATATCAAATATTCTCTTGAGTATTTCCTTGAACTTGAGGTGTCTCTCATGAGCTTGTCTTATAGTTTCATCAAGGTCAATAATCTAGTTCATTATTCTTTTATAGTGGTTAAATTCATCATCTTTATCTATTTATTTCATGAACTGATAGGTTGCAAACTATAAATTAATAGGTGAAATAGCCTTAGCTCCATAAACAATCTCAAAAAGGATTTTTACTATAGCTCTGTTAGGCATAATCTGATAATCCCAAAATGCAAACTTAAACTATTCACCCCACTTCTTCTTGTTATATTCAAAAGTTCATCTAATGATTTTGAGCAAGTTATTATTTCTAGATTCTACTTGCACAGTCCCCTAAGGGTTGTATTTGGAAGAATAAGTCAATGTAATCCCATTATCTTTGAAAATACCACCAAAATTTTAGCTTTTAATCTCATGGCATTAGTATAAATTGCTTTTAAAGTCACACCAAATCCATAAATAATCTGATTCAAAAAGTCCATAATCACCTAGTGTGTAGCCTTCTTTATAGGAATCAATTCAGCCTATTTCATGATGTAGTCAGTTGAACCCAATATACACTTATGTCTAGTGCTTGATGAATGAGTGATCTTCCCAATTAAATCCATTCCCCATTCTCTAAATGGGCTTTCAATGATTATACATTAGAGAGAAAGAGAACTAGAAGCTTTCAACCTTCCAGTAAAGCACTGGGATTTCTCGTATCTTCTAACTTTCTAAGCAACATCATTGAATAGTGATGGATACCAATAACCAGCTATAATAATCTTATGAGCTATGACATTGGTGTAAATTGATCACCACATACTCCATTATGGAAGTTTTCAATCAAATTGGTAGTTTATTCTTGTATAAGGGACCTTAGGAGAACCCCATATATATTCTTCCATGCCAGTCCACTTTTAGTAAAGAGATATATTTGGGAAACATGTTTAAGAGTTATATTTTAGTTCTTATCCAAGTTAGGAGGATAATTTAGATTTTCTAAGTAATAAACAATGTCTTTAGACAATGGAGATATACTAATTTGACTTAAAGAATTGTCAAAATTTTATAACAATAGTGTTTACCTCAATAACTTACAAATTGGTCTTAACTATGAGATTGGCTAAACCCATCCCTCTCACTAGTTTAGATTTTTTGAAATCTATATTATACTCTTAGAACTTGTTGACCCACCTGCATCTCTTTCTTGATGGTTCAATTTGATTCAATATGTCCTCAACCATTATATGCGAGATGTATGAAATAATTTTTGAACTAAGAATATAAGGGTTGAACATCTTAACAACCTTTGAGAGGGTGAAATATTATTTTTCCATGATGGTTTAGTTTAGTTTATATCCTTTCATATCTTTAATAAATAAATCTATAGACTTCTCATGACCATCATCATTCTTTCACAACAAGATAGCAACTATAATATTATGTGATACAAAAGATAATATTTGGAATGATTTAGTGTAATCAAGGCTAGCCAAAATATGGGCAGATTTCAATGCTCCTTTTATCTCATTAAATTATTGAATGACATTCTCTTCCAACTTAATAATTTGGTCCTTCTTTAGCATGGAAGTAATAGGAAGATTGATCTATGCAAAGTTAGACACAAACCATATTGTAAAGCTAATTTGACCAAAGAAGGACTTAAATCTCTTCTTGGATAGTAAGATAAGCACTTTGGTAATGGCTTTCACTCTCTTAGGATCAATCATGATACCATCCTTAGACACTATGTGTCCCAAAAACTTGGCCTTTTATACTCTAAAGTGACACTTCTTAGGAGAAAGTCAAATGGAAAACTACCTACATCTAATGCATACCTTTTCTTTATGCTCCAAACATTATTTTTTATTCTTATATTACACCATAATATCATCCTAATACACAAAAATAAACTTGTTAATTACTCCTACAAATACAACATCCATTGCTCACTAAAATGTTACACCAACATAAATTAATTAGAAAGGGATCCTCATATAAATATAGATGCCCCAAGGTAATATA
>JARHVA010011189.1:77500-83765 GCA_037957365.1 Torreya grandis | reverse complement strand
ACCAGTTCCCCCCTTTTGTTCAACAAGAAAATGAGGCCCTGGTGGATAAGATCTATGGTAGGGTTCTTCTTGAAATTTAAAATAGAAACCTCTACAAATTATAGAAATAAGGAAGGGATACTGATGAAATGACCCTTTAAATGGTTCAACAATAGGAAATGATGGAAGTAGAGAATGGTGTGTTTACCTTCCAAAGTGATATAACATATTATTTGGAGACATACCTCTAGCCATTTCCTTGACAAATTAGTGAACATGTAACCTTTATTGGACAAAGGTTCTGGCCTGTACTTCTCCTTCTCTTTCCTAAAGAAAATCTACATGAGTTCCTCCTTGTGATGCTTATCTTGAATGCCTTTAATTTATATCATTCCATTTCTATTGTCTCCCTAATTATCTCCTTTATAATTTGAATATTTAGCCCATGCATTCTCACCTCACGGTTATTCCAACCATGGGTAAAATCCCTTGAGAGTGATGTGTCGTGCCCCACTAGACATTCCATAAATAGGTCCAACCCCCATTTAACCATTTATTCTAGACATGATCATTTTTATTTATGTTAGAACAAGAAATTGGCTCAAAACAATCTCTATCTCTGCCCATATTCACTTTCACTTTGTTGTTTTCTTTCAAGTGTTTTGAAAAGCACTTAGTGGCATTAGAAAATAAAATCATGAGGAGCAATAATTATTCATGAGATAGGTGTAAGGGCATGATGATTTACCATCATGCCTTTCCTTGGAAAATATGGATTTTCACATGTGGAAAGTCATATGCTTAACCCACATTCTAAGCTTAAAATATTTTATCATCATGACTTTAAATAACAAGTCACTTTTCTTTCTTGACTTTTTAGATGACATCGTCAAAAAAAATTCATCATGCTAGGTGATGTAATCCATTCTAAGGACCCCTATAGTTTTAAGGCAATTATCTCCCCTATTTCCTTCTCTATATACATGATTAATAATAACTCCTTTGAAATGATTGAGAAGGGATTTGTCATCACTGATGATTCCTAAAATGTTCTAGGAAGATGGGGATAGGCCGTTAAATTAATTTATGATGTTCATTGAGTCCCACTCTATATGAATAAATTGATAACCTAGTTTGACCACCTCTTCAATGCCCCACAAGGCCAACAAAGCTTTCACAATGTGATTGGTTTGAATTCCATGTGGCCCTTCATAAGTCACTTTGATGTTTCTTGAAGAATCCCAGATCAAACCACCCCACCCTAGCTAGACCAAGATTTCCCTTTGCTGCCCCATCAAAATTTAATTTAACCCATTGAATAATGGGGGAGACCATTTGATGAGATATCTATCCACCCCTTTAGCCTGGGCTTTACCTATAATGACCAAATCAAGTTGTTTCAAAGTTAAGGAAGAAAGTGGGGATCTAGGTTGATCAAAGGTATAGGTAGGGATTGACCAATTCTCTTGATCCTTTTGAAAGTAGACTTAGGATGAGGTTGAAGACACTCAAATATGCAAGTATTATTGGCTTTCTAGATACCCCAAAAAATATGGGGTAGGGTCAAATTCTACTAGTGAATTAATGATAGTTCTTCCCAAGGGGGTTTCTATTAGGTAATTAAGTCTAGGATAGATCCTATAAAAACTAAAAAAACATTGGACTCACTAAGGAATCACTAAAAAATAGTCAACCTAAATGGGAAAAAAATAAAGAGATGTTCTACTATTACCACTGCCTGTTTGCAAAGAGAGCATCTATTAGGGATAGTTAAACCTATTTTGATTAGATTGTCCAATGTTAATGTCTTGTTTTGAGCTACCAACCAGTAGAAGACATTTATTTTATGGATGAGGTTTTTTTATCCAAAGATACTTCTAATTTAAATCCTCCTCATCTAAATTCCATATAGATAAGAATCTAGATTTCATCCAGTAAATCCCATTGGGATTATGTTTCCAGAGAAGTTTGTCTTCTTTAAAAGCTTGATTGATATGAATGTGTTAAATGGATTAATTTAGGGTTTGAGGTAGATGGGTTTTTTTGGTGGTCTAGCCCTAGTTTGGCTAAAGTTTTTCAACACTTTCTCCCATTTCTAATTTCCCAATAATCCATTACTTTGAGCCCATAGTTATTCTTGAAGAAAGCTATCAATTTTGGGTCTTGGAAAGTGGATTATAGAGGGGTCAAGATACATGAATCACTCCAAAAATCTACCATATTTAATCTTCCAACATTCCATTTGATCCCTTTGTTAATATTGTTCTTGCCCACCTACATATCTTTCCATAAAGCAAAACCATTCGTAGGACCTGGATCCACTAAAAAATGAGAGCCTTCCCCTGAGGAGAGGTATTTGGCCCTAATGATTTTGGTCTATTGGTTTTCCTTCATAACCAATCTATAGCCTTTCTTCACTAGGAGGGCTTGGTTCATGGTTGAAAGCCTTCTCAGTTCTAGGCCTCCTAAGGAAATTGGGTGGTAGGCATTATCTGAGGAAATGAATAAAAATTTGAATTTGTCCTCTGAACCTCTCCAAATGAAAGTTTTTTGGATACTCTCCACCTTGTCTACAATAGATTTTGGAAAGGAAAAATTGGAATTGAAATAAACTGGTATACTCTAAAAGTAATTCTTAATAATTTTAACTTTATTGGCTTGAGTTAGGAGATTCCCTTTTTAGCTAGACAACTTATTTTGAATCATGTCGATGAGGGGGATCCAGAAAGAAGGTTTTAATGAGCCCTAAAATAGAGGGATGACAAGATAAGTAGATGGTAAATTTATAATGTTACATCCTAGAATATTTACAACTTTAGATTGTAGAGCTAAAGGAGTGTTGATGAAGAAAAAAATAACTCTTATTAAAATTCACACTTTAACTAGACACCCCTTCATACATCTCAAGGATCTTCTTGAAACATCTAGCTTCAGAAACTAATGCTTCTCCCATCATGATTGTGTCATCAAAAACTTTCTAGTGAGTGATAGGACTGGTGTTAAGATCATAAGTGATTCCCTTGATGATGTTTTAAGATCTGGCTACAAAGATAAGTTGACTTAAGGTTTCTGCCAAGATGATAAATAGGTAAGGGGAGAGAGGATCCCCATATCTTAACCCTATATTAGTTGGAAAGAAACCTTTTGGCACCCCATTAAATAAAACCAAGGATAAAGGATTATGAACACAAGAGGTAGTTAATTTTTTGACTTAAGAATTAAACCCAATTTTACTCAGAATGTTATCAAGAAATCACTAGGAAACTCAATCATAGGCTTTGTTCATATCAAGTTTTGGGAACATGACTTGCCAATATAAATGAGAAAATGAATGTATGGTTTCATGAACCATAATTATCCCATCAAAAATATATCTACCAAAACTGAAAGTACCTTACTGCTCCACTATTATTTTGTTAAGGACAAGCTGAATTTCTAGGGCAATACCTTTGGAATAAATTTTGTAGAAAGTGGAGCACAATCTAATGGGTCTAAATTTTTATGCCTTAGACACATCTTGTTTCTTAGTGATTAGGACAATAAAAGCGTTGTTAAATTCCTAGAGTATGGTTCCCATTTTGAATAATTTGGTAACTACAAGACATACGTCATGACTACTAATGTCCCAAAAAATCTAAAATCAGAAAGGAGGGAAGCCATCAGTTGTAAGGGCCTTATCTACTTATAAAGAGAATGAAATAGCCTTGATCTCTTCTTCTAAAAGGGGTTTGAGGACTGAATCATTATCTTCTTACAAAATAACCTTTCTAAATAGATTGACCATTTGATCTTCAAGACTAGAAACCTGAGATGAAGCATGGGAAAGTAGAGATTTAAAAAAATTTACCAAATATTGAGTCATTTCATCCTCATTGAACCAAGTTCCATATTTTCCTTGAATCTCCATAATGATATTTTGTTAACAATTTTTGGATGTAGAGGTGTGGAAAAAATTAGTGTTTCTATTTCCTTCTTTAAGCCATATATTTCTAGATCTTTGTCACCAATACATTTCTTCTTTGGCCTCCAGATTGTGAAATCTACTGAGGAGTTCCTTTTCCTTCATGTGGAGTTTAATAGAATAGCCTGCATTCAAAATTTCTAGTTTAACCTTGTGAATTTCTTTTTCAATAAAGTTTTTTTGGATAAAGATATTCCCAAACACATTCTTATTTTAAATTTTAACCATATTTTTTACATGTCTTAATTTCACTGCTAGGATGAACATGGCCAATCCTTAAATGGTGATACTCTACCACTCCTTAATATGGTCTTCTAGAGTATTATTGGAGAGCCACATTTTTTCAAATCTAAAATAAATGGCCTTAGTTTTAGTGACTCTGTCACTTTGGAACAGAAGGGGATCATGGTCAAATCTAATCCTTGGGAGATCTGAGAGAAGAGAGGAAAAATTATTTATCCAATTAAGATGAATTAGGAATATATTTAGTCTTACTTGGATATGATTGTTTCCAAGCCTTCTATTTGACCAAGTGAATTGGTTACCTTTGAGCTCAACATCATGGAGATTAGCACTTAAGATGAAATAATGCAAGTTCACCATACTATCATGATCGAAAAGGATCCCCTTTTTTTTTCCCCCAAGAATAAAGAAGAGTTAAAGTCTCCTACAACCATCCAATCCAAGTTATTGAATTATTTTTAAATATCAATTAAATCTTCCCACAACTTCTTCCTTTTAGTTTTTGAATTTAGAGCATAGACATTTATAATAATCCAAGATATCTTCTCCCACACATCAAAAAAGAGGATGGAAATATGGTTATCCTTGTTGAGAAGATGAACTCTCTTTAATATAATAAGGTCCCAAAAATATTTTAGCCCCCCCAAAGATATTCTATCACTATTACAGTTGTAAAATTCACTTTCCCAGACCTTTAAATTAATGTTTTAGAGTTTCTCAATAGACATCTTGGTTTCTTGCAATAAGAGGATATCTGATTTATGTTTCAAAATGAGGTTTATAGCCAATCTCTATTTAATAGGGTTATTAAAACCCCTTATGTTTTAGGAGAGAACTTACATTTCTTACTATTAGGATAGTGGGAAAGGGTCATCTATGTGCCCTTATCCACCTATCTATCTACCTCCTCTTGCTAAGAATTTTGGGAGGTAAGTCTACCTTTTGATTTTTTTTCACTCCCAAATTTTTATTTCTTCCTACCCCTCTTATTGTGCATATTAACTCATTTTTCCTCATCTTGGGAAGGGATATCCCTTTCCCTCAAGGAAACCATGGAGCTTTGGCCTTTTGAGAAATTGAGACATCTTGGTTCACAACCAGAAACTTGAGGAGAAGGAGGGATAGGAACCTCCTGAAGGACTAGATCATCGCTAAGAAAAGGTGAAGCACAAGGAAAGGGATAGGAGGAAATAGGGGAAGGAGGGACTAGAGAGGAGTGATGGGGGGAAGGGGAACCACTGAAGAAGTAAAAATGGCCTTGAGTAAAAGGTATTACAAAGTGGGAGTAGGGTGGGGTGAAAAAGAGGAGAGTAGGGGAGGGGATAAAGATTGAGGAGTATAAGGAGGGATTCATATCTTGAGCACAAGGGGGACTCATAATGACTTCTCTTTACTAACAAGGGATATGAATAGAGAATAAATAATGATGAAAGTAGGGGGGAAAATGGGAAGGGGAGGGTAAAGGGAAGGGGGAGGAAGGGAAGAGGAGGGATGACATAGAGGGGAGGTGAGAGGGGTGAGAGGAAGGGGAGGAAGAGGAGATGGGAAAGGAAGGAAGGATATATCAATGGAAGGGAGGGAGGATGAAAGGGGGAGGAGACCCTAGGAAGGGGAAGCTAGCGGGGAAGAGGAAGGGTGAAGAAAAATGAAGGGGTTGATGGGAGGGGAAGAAGGAGGATGAGGGGGTTTTCTTAAGCCAGGTCAGGGAAGGAGGCAATAGAGACTTCTTGAGATATAGATAAGCTTTAAAAGAGTGGTTTAGGATGTTATAGGTTTGATAAATATCTGAGGACCTATCAAAAAGGATCTTCAATGTTTAGGAGCCATATTTATATTTAAAAATGATGGAATGGATCAAAGGTTTATCAATGGGAATGAAGACACAAACCCTAGCCACTAGAAGGCACCTTATGAAATGAGTTACTAGGTTTTTTAGTGGGAATGAGAGCCCTCACTATGTTAAGAATAACTTTTAGAGCCCAAAATTCTAGTGGAAATTTTAGAAGGCTGATCTAAATTAGAATATCTTTAGAGATAGAACAATTAAGATTAGGACTTGCTTTCCATTTGAGAAGATAGACT
>JARHVA010011189.1:55000-75000 GCA_037957365.1 Torreya grandis | reverse complement strand
ATAATAACATGCTTATAAATTCATTTTATGCAATATGGCAACAAGGCAGTATATTTGTGAGAATATTATATGTGTAAGTGATTGGATATTTTTAGAATAAAAATAGTACATCATGTTTTACATTTAGAGAATATGTTTTCATCAGATTATTATTACCAAGGATATACTTGGGTGGTATAATCCTATAATTACTTATTTAATAAGATTGGTTGTTCATATTTGAGTAGAGTGATCATGAGCTATGATAGTATGGGATATGATAGGATATTTTAGCTTAAAAATATATACCTAGATGGTACATATTGTAGCTATATGATTAGACTCTCACCTCTACTAATTGATTGAATGTATGTGTTGCATATTACTTGAATGGTATGTTTGTAGCAATTAGTAGGATAATATGTATGTGTGCATATAATCTTGAGTGTAAAAAAATGTTAGGTTAGAATTTTATGTATTTTTATGACTTGATTATTATATATATGATTTTTTTTAAAAGAGCATATGATTCTATATATCTATGACTACTTAGCATGATTGATTATGGGAAAAACTAGTAGTTATGTTTTAGAACACTAGTCTATGGTTATACAGGTTATAATGGGGTGTAGATATTTAGATATTATTGTATAAAATTTGGAATTTATACTTTATTATTAATGTGAAACATACTCAAGTGGTATTAACTATAGTTATTATTTCCATTTTGGAGATTGATTTTAATGTAAGGTTCATTCATGCGTATATACATAAAAGTATATTTTACATACTCCTTATTTTGCATGTGATGTGATATGATTGATAGGAAAAAGTAATTAGTATGAATCTTATGGATTAATAATATTTGCTGAGACATTATCTTCTTTTATGTATGATTTACAAAATAGTGTGATATCTTGTAATAGATCAAGTTTTTTATGATACATTACATGTTTAGTTTTATGACATATCATACAAATATGGGTACTAGCTTGTTCTCTATATTACCACACTGCTCTATCTACCTAGCTGTGAAGGGAGCATCATTCTCTAATAGGGGATTGTACAAGGATTGCTAGTCTATAGTTGATGTGGAAAAGCATGTGGATGATGCTCTCTCTTCACACAAAAGTATTATGTACTTGAAGACTGCACTTAATTTGATTAGAGATACATGAGTTGGTATGACATGATCTCCAGAGGGCTCGGTATCTATATTAGTAAGGTTGAAATCCTAATAGAAATGTAATTGTAATATATATTTATTATAATTAAATAGTAGTTGCTATAATAGTAGACCAATTGTAGCTGTGTCTTATTGTATTTACTTTCCTTGAAGTTGATTAAGATAGTTATTATATTTGATATTTAACTTAGAAGTACTATTGTTCTAAGTTATAATTTAGTTATGTTGTAATATTTTATTATGTGGAATGAATGTTAAGTAAGTTGTTTTGAAAAAAAATTACTGCATTATTCTATGTACAACTTGAGGGGTTGTAACATGTGGTATCAGGGCTATGGCTCAAACTCTAAGACCTAATGAGTCTATTAGCATTTTCATACCTTAGTTGAAGGCCTAATAGAAATGTAATTATAATATATATTTTTTATAATTAAATAGTGGTTGATATAATAACGAACCAATTTTAGCTATGTCCTATTGTATTTACTTTCCTTGAAGTTAATTAAGATAATTATTATATATGATATTTGACTTAGAAGTACTATTATTCTAAGTTATAATTTAGTTATGTTGTAATGTTTTATTATGTAGAATGAATGTTAAGTAAGTTATTTTGAAAAAAAAAATTATTTCATTATTCCACTACAACTTGAGGGGTTGTAACATGTGATATCAGAGCTATGGCTTGAACTCTATGACCTAATGAGTCCATTAGCATTTTTGTACCTTTCTATTTAGTAGAAAGGAGGATTATGAAAGTATGTATGCTACATTGAGTGTATAACTTAGAGAATTTATACTCCCTTAGAGTTTTTAAAGGGTTTTTTTACTGATTATCTCATTGGTTTTGGTTTTATAAGGTGTATGGGTAGGAGAGTACATATCTTAGTTCATGAGTTATGAACATGAGTTTCCTACCATATTCTTGATCTTTTAGATTAAACACCTTGAGTGTGATTTTTTCTTGAATCACCTTACCATTTGTGTTTTGCATTGTAAATGTTTTAAAATCATGGATTACTTCTCACATTAAGTATATATTCATTAGTTTTATGTTTTACTTGCATATATTCTAGGAGTAGGAATCCTATAAGACTATTCTAGTTTGGCATCACCTAGTGTGGTGGGAATTTTCCTGTAGTCGAATATAGATGTTTTGATTGTGAATTTTTTTGTGTTAGGAGTTTGTGGACTAGCACCTTTATATTTATGTGCACTTCAGATAATTGTCATATCTCTTAGTCAGCTTAGAGGTGAGTTGTTATGTTCTCACTCTCCTCTTACATCACTTTAAGATACTAAGAAGATTCATAATTTTAGGATGTTGATTTAGTGTTTCCTTTAAAGGACACTTGATTCTGAAATGTTATTTAATTTTATTCCCTTTAGTTCATGGGATATTGTTTTATACATCATATTGAGAGAAGTTATAGGATTGGATAAATTGATGCATATTTGGGGTTAGTATTTTCCTTTCTAAATTGTGGAAGTGGGTTATGATACTACACTTGCAATTTGGTAAGTGATAGTGATTGTAAACATGGATTGTGGTGTTTCATTATACCATATGAGGGTATGTAATAAGTTTTGTTTATGAGATTTTAACTCTCTACTTACCACTTGTGACTTTTCAGAGTCACTATTTTATTAAAAAATATGTAATTGATATCAAGGAGTTACAAACCTTGAATTTATACTAATTATAGTTGATTATAATTATTATGTTATTAATTACCTATATTTAGATTGATATTATTATCTTTTGAAGCATGTTTTTTAAGAGGTATATATGTAAATTTATTTGGGAGTAAGGTATAAGATGTTTAGAACATCTAAGTAGTCCAAGGAATAAGATGTGTAGAACATCTTAGTAGTATGAAGGGTATAAGAACTTTTTTAACTTGTGTGTTAGTTGTATAAGCAAGGATACATTGTCTCATTTATAAGGTATTAAAAGTGGTATAATTCACAACCTTTGTATGTTATGTTATTTATGATATTACTTCCTCTTTACTATTAATATAACACTATAGGTTAAGTTTTAGAATATGATACTAGTTATGTTTGATTAGTAGTAACTTAATATAATCCCAGGATGATTGTATGATTTTTATTTTATGTATGTTTATACATATAAAATCATCTAGCACATATTATTGATTTCTATGGTCTATTAGTACAAATTTGTGTTTTATAGAATTATGTACACTTTTTGAAGATCATCAGGTCATGGAGACCTAAGAGAAGAGTGGTGAATTAGGAATATGAGTTCTAAGAGATAGGATGGTATCCTATTTAGCCTCACATTAACTTAAATTGTTGGTACTATGTTGTATTTATAGGAAGACTTATCGAATCCAAGATTTGATAGGAATAACTTGTCAAATTTAGTCATACATACATGCATATATACTATGAATGAGTGTTCTATGTGGATGGGTATTCCATGTTTTTTGTATACATTATATTTACCATTCAAATTCATTATCATACTTGTTTGGAGATTTTATTGAGTAATGATAGTATTGACATCTTATAATTATCTGAAGCTACATGGTGTAGTGATAGTATTAACATATACACATCATTCTTACCAGATTCCCTATATAATTTTCACTCATATGAGAAATACACTCACTAAGCTAGAGAGATGTGTAGAGAGATTGGAATATTTTTTGGAACTCTTCTTGGTCAATATATTTGACTTTTAGATGATCCCATGTGTTTTTAGGGAAGTTAATCAAAGATTTACCAAGTTATTATGGGTCTATCTTACAATTTTAGACCCTAGGGTGGTCATAATAGAACCAATCAACATAAGTGACATTCATAAAACTGGTTTACATAATAGGAAATATCATTAAGTAAGGTCTTTTGAGACCAATACTCTAAAAGGAGTGTTAAATGAGAGAACTATGATGAGTTATGAGTTATTTAGGTAAAATTTGGATTTATTTACATGATAAGTTAATTAACACTATGTTTTTATGCTATTAAACTTTATTTGTTAATCAAAAAATTTATTTGAATAAGACTCATTGGGATGATGACCAATTTTATATGGGAAAGATGTCACATCTTGATTTCACCCTATAATTAATAACCTTAAAGTCCATGGATTAGTATGGTTATTATCTAATTAGCATTGCTTTGATTTAAGCATTTTGACATGTAATGGTATGAGATATTGATATTGTTGATTAGTATACATAATGTGATAGTTGTATTTTATTATTCTATACATTGAGGATGTATATTTGTCAATTTTATATCATTAGTTGATTACATGATGACTCAGACTAACTTCTTACTTGTTGCAAGGTGGATGCAGGATAGATCATAAGATCAAAGCTTGACAAGGGAGAGAATCATCAGCAAAGATGGGCTAGATGTGATGAATGGGTGATGATAGAGGAAATTACTAGTGGCTCCACACACATGCACAATATATTTAAATTTTTTATGTGTAACATATTTTAAATGTTAGTGTTTAATTAAGGAAATATATTATGTGATTAAATTAGTGTGCAAAATTTAGTTCTTAATATGCATTAGATTTCTTTAAATTAATTGTCTCAATTTTTGAGAATAAATCAAGAAAAAATATATTAATTACTATATAAATATTATTATTATTATTATTATTATTATTATATATACATATATCTTAAAAATATAAGGAAATTAATGACTCAATATCTCTTTAGTTAAATAATTAATTATCCTAATATGTTAACTGTGAGTAAATACAAACTAATATTAGTCTTTAAAATGCATGCATGAAATTACTAAAAATTAGAAAAATGAATATAATTATTTAATGAGTAAACTTAAGTTTATCTTGAGATAACATGGGAAAATGGCATGGTAAATTAAATAATCAAAATGACATGTTTTGAATATGATTAAATAAAATATAAGATGAGTTAACTAGGACATGAATGGCAAACTGGAAGAATAAAATGGCATGTAAGAAAGAGAGCTCAATAGATGAAAATGAGAATAATTTATCAATTTAGAAGGAGATTGGAGAAAAAAAGGTAGTGAATTGGGAAGAGAGAAAGATCAGAGGAAAGAAAGGTGTAATAATCTTTTGAATAATACCAAGTTTGATCTATAAATTATTTTTTTGTGTTTTAACATAAAATTTGATTCTTATAAATAATATTAGGACTGCATTTTAATATGGAAAAATACAAGTTAATTCAATTGATTTCAAATCTACTAAGATGATTAAAAAATTCTATTAATTGAAATTGTTGAATATTAATCAAATACATAGAGGCTTTATTTACTAAAATGCCTAGTCAATAAATTGAAACACCCAATCCCTAGATTGGAAATGTCCAACCAATAATATAATGCTGATTTTATTAATTTGTATGCTGACTATACTATTTAAACACTAGGTAATTATATATATTATAAATAACTGTGTGTCTATTAAAAATCACTGAGTTACTAATAAAAGGTTGGATATATTTAAGGTAAAATGCTAAGTTTGAAAGATCACTAATTTTTTATTGGGGTATTGAACCAATTTATCTATATTTAATTTATAATTTTATAGAGACTCGATGAAGGTCACTTTTTGAAATGAATGTATTTAATAAATTTTTGAGTTTAATTATTACAATGCCTAGCTTTTTATTAGGATCCCTATGTATCTTATGATCTTGGATGAGTCATCAAGTTATCATGCCAAGTCTCTATATTTTATTATATAACACCCAACCAGATGTTTATAACACTCAACCAATTCAATAAATTACCCAATCTTAAAATTAGCTGAGGATATATATATATATATATATATATATATATATATATATATATATATATATATATATATATAATAATTAACATATATTAATTATTTATATATATATATATATATATATATATATATATATATATAATGTTGAATCATATATTAAATTACCTAGTTAGAATGAAATTCCAAGTCTCTTTTTAAAAGGCTATGTTAAAAATAATTGTTGAGTATATTAAAGCACTGATTCTTTACGTAATTTTTTATGTTTTAAATAATAATAAAACTAGACTTCCATACATAACATTGAGGTGCCTTACCTAAAACTGAAATGCCATGCATAATTAAAGATGCCAAGTCATTTAGATAAAATCCAAGTCATTGAATTTGTAATTTTCAAGTCATAAATGGAATCGTTAAACATTTAAAAGGCTAAGTATATCAATTACAATGATGAGTTTATTAATGATAGCTATGTCATAATAATGAAAGAGTTATTTATAAAATAAAAGCACTGAGTATTAAGTAAAATGATGAATTTATAAAATAAATGCTATGCATGTAATTATTTTATTCATTGTATATATATAAGCAAGGGAATTTGTTGTGTGTGTGTATAATAAAGTGTTGAGTAGTAAATTTTAATCAAAGAGTATTTCAATTTGAATGTTGTATATACATTTAAAGTGATGAAATATATATGTTTTAGAATGAATAATTCTAAAATGGAATGCCAATCATCTTTATAAAAGTCAAATCACAAAATCTAAGATGTTATGTTGTTGGTTAAAATGCTGAGTCATATTTAAAAATGTTGTGTCTTTAATTAATCAATGGGCTTAGAATTTTAATGCTAAGTATATGTCAGGTATATATCATATTTAATATGCAAGATGGAATATTCAGTGGAACTTTATTGTTAGCTCAGATTTTCAAGTTGGATTTCCAGCTTGAGTTATATTTTAAAGAATGAGCGTGATCATCATAGGATCCTTATAAAATGCAAGGCTGACTTTTAACATGTAAAAATGCGACTTGCAGCTTGTATCATTTCGATTATATTGGAAATAATTCACTAAGTCACTACATCATTGAATATCTATGAAAATTGGACTTTCATAGTGATTAAGGCATTTAGATAGGCTAGAAAAGCAAGAGTAAATTGAATGTCTATGATTATCTATTTTGTTCATAAACTTGAATTGATTTGATAATCGTACTTGATTTAAATGATAGATTCAATATGTGAAGTTAATAGAAAAAGAGTTTAGACTGGTAACAAGCTAAATTCAACTGAGTTGATATATACATATATATATTTCATTTGTAATTTTAGATAGTGAATCCAATTACTATATTGAATAAATAAGATGGGAATAAATCACACACACACACACACACACACACACAAATAAATAGAATATATATGATGTTGAAAGAATGTATTCGATTTCATTTAAATCTTTGATCTAAACCCAACTTATTATTAGGACTAATTAAGTTTTTATGTGCAAATAACTCAAATTATAAAATAAAGTCTTAAGTTGTTTATAACTTATAAAAAGGATGATTAGTGGTTGGAATTACATATTTCCATATTGGGTAGTTATAAATTTATACTTGAATTATGTTTTATTAATAATAATGTTTGTTTATTAAAACCTATATAAATTTAATGATGTTATTAGTATGATTGTTTATCATATATGGTACTTTTAATTTGTTATACTTGGTAGATATGATCAATGTTGGACCATGATTAAATAGCTATTATAAATAAATAATTATAGACTAATTATTATCATACTTGATTGGTGTGATCTTATCAACAATACTTATTTACATTTGATATTGTTTATATGTTGTTTTGGTCCTTGCTTAGCATAAGTGGATGCTATGATTATGTATGGACTATTTATTTGTTATATATATATATATATATATATATATATATATATATATATATATATATATATATCAATAACATTCTTATAAATTTATTCTATGTAATATGGAAACAAGGCCAAATTGGTGGAGTCATGTATTGATGAAATCTTATGTGTAGTATATTTGTGAGAATATTATATGTGTAAGTAAATGGATATTTCTATAATAAAAATAGTACATCATGTTGTACATCTAGAGAATATATTTTCATTAGATTGTTATTATTGAGGATACATCTGAGTGGTATAATCTTATAATTGAACATTTAATAAGATTGGTTGTTCATGTTTGAGTAGAGTGGTCATGAGATATGATAGTATGGGATATCATAAGATACTTCAATATATACTTGGATGGTACATATTGTAGATGTATGTTTAGACTCTCATCTATATTGACTGATTGAATATATGTGTTGGATATTACTTGAAAAGTATGTTTGTAGTAGTTAATAGGATAACATGTATGCATGCATACAATATTGAGAGTGTAAATGAATGTTAAGTTATACTTTAATGTATATGTATTACTTGATTATTATATATATGTTTTATTGAATAAGATCATATGCTTCTATGTATCTATGAATACTTATATGACCGATTATGGGAAAAACTAGTAGTTATGTCTTAGAACACTAGACTATGGTAATATGGGTTATCATGGGGTGTATATATTTGAATCTTACTAAAAAAAATTGAAATCTAGAGTTTATTATTAATGTGAAACATACTCATGTGGTATGAATTGTAGTCATTATTTCCAGTGAAAAGTATGTTTGTAGTAGTTAGTAGGATAACATCTATACATGCATACAATATTGAGAGTGTAAATGAATGTTAAGTTAGACTTTTATGTATATGTATTACTTGATTATTATATATATTTTTTATTGAATAAGATCATATGCTTCTATGTATCTATGAATACTTATATGACCGATTATGGGAAAAACTAGTAGTTATGTCTTAGAACACTAGACTATGGTAATATGGGTTATCATGGGGTGTATATATTTGAATCTTACTAAAAAAAATTGAAATCTAGAGTTTATTATTAATGTGAAACATACTCATGTGGTATGAATTGTAGTCATTATTTCTAGTTTAGAGATTGATTTTAA
The DNA here is from genome assembly GCA_037957365.1 of Torreya grandis. Classification (NCBI taxonomy): domain Eukaryota; kingdom Viridiplantae; phylum Streptophyta; class Pinopsida; order Cupressales; family Taxaceae; genus Torreya; species Torreya grandis. The sequence goes on along the minus strand of JARHVA010011189.1, from coordinate 65,994 downwards.
TGTAAGATTCATTCATACATAGATGAATAAATATAAGCTTTACATACTCCTTGTTTAGAATGTGATGTGATATGATTTCTAGGAGGAAGTAATAGGATGAATATTATGGATTGATAATTTTTGGTGAGATTTTATCTTTTATTATGTATGATTTAAATGTCAGTGTGATATCTGGTAATAGGTCAAGTTTTCTATGATACACTGGATGTTCAATTTTATGATATATCATACACACATGGTTACTAGCTTATTCTATGGATTCCTACACTGTTCTATCTACCTATCCATGAAGGGAGGGCCATTCTCTAATAGTGGATTCTGTGGGGGATTGGTAGTTTTTGGTTGGTGTGTAAAATCACTTGGATGATGCTCTCCCTTCCCACAACAATACTACTTACTTGGAGGCTACACTTGAGTTGATCAGATATGCACAAGTTGAAATGACATGAGTTCCAAGGGGCTTGGTATCTATATTATTAAGGCTAAGGCCTAATTGAAATGTAATTGTAATATTTATTTGTTATAATTAAATAACATCTATTGTGATAGTAGATTAGCCATAGTTGTGTCCTATTGTGTTTACTTTCCTTGAAGTTGTTTAAGATAAATATTGTATTTGATATTTGTCTTAGAAGTACTATTGTTCTAAGTTATAATTTAGTTGTGTTTTAATATTTTATTATGTGGAATGAATGTTAAGTAAGTTATTTTGAAAAAAAATTATTGCATTATTCTAAGTACAACATGAGGGGTTGTAACAAATGACATTTATTGTTCACCTTTTGAGCTCCATGTGCTTGGACTATTTTCTTCATTATTGGCTTAATAAGAATGGGGAAAAAATAAAATTAAAATTATCTTGATCCCCTAGTATAAAATAAATTAAAATAGAATAAAATAACATAAATCATTACCTTATACTTGAAAATGACACTTGACACATTGTAATACATGCTCTTAATATTAAGTAACAAGTAACAAGAAATAAATCATTCTTGATTATATTTTATCATAACTTGGAAACCAAATATTAAAAACTAAACTTAAAATTATGCCTTGAAGTGTGAATCACCTTTGGTGGAGCTGACATTTATTTGGCCATGATCATTTGTGAGTATTATTTATTGAACATTGTGATCTATTATTTGAAGTCTAATATCTTTAAATTAGAGGTACTATTGAGTTGGGTTAGAAAGATTCTTAGATATGTTATAACATAATTGAAATGATACTTCAAACATTTAATTGAATTAAAAGATGATTTTTTTATTAGGGGATGGAAATGTAAGGCCCAATTTATACCTTTCCCATTTAATTGTGTTGTTGTATACCTACTTGATATCATGTTGTTTAAAAAAATGGATACTTAGACATTTCTATTTTATTCACATGATATGTTGAGATAATATAATTCTTGTGATGCTTTGATGAATGCACCATGTATCTACACATATAACTTGAGATTAATATATTTAGCTACTTCAACTATCTAGGGTATAACAATTTTGTGTGTGAAATAATGTGTGAGTTATCTTAGACTAGTAAATAGAAGAGAGATTATACCAAACATGGGTGTACTAATGGTATCAGATAATTATTGACCTATGAAACCCATAATTAAAATCTAATCCTATCTTTGTCTTTGTTAACTAGTATTGAATCTTCAAAATTTTGGACCAACCCAACACTATTCACACTCCTTTTCCATACCTTAAAATTTATTCAAACCTTCTCGTGAGTCATGTAAGTGAATATAGGGTCCACATAAGTTTCCTCTTTCCCATAAACTCGGATGGAACAATATAACCAAGTTTTCAAGGTATTAAAATATAGATAATATATATTTTTAGATGCATTTAAGAGCATTTGACCAAAAGGATGGACTTGGACATTCTGGAGTGCTAAATATGTTATTATGACAACCAATCTGATGTTTATGACATAGGGAATATAAAACATTAGTGATCATGGGTGAGATTTTATTTCCCACATGGATTTGTAAGAGAAGTTATTACTTGAGAATACTTTTGGAGGAAGGGACAAGGAATTGAAAGGGATAATTATCACCTTTCGATTGGCCATTATATTTAATTTTTTCTCTATAAATAAGTTATACTCCTTCATTGAAATTACCTTTGTGGGTAATTATTATAATTTTTTGAGAAGATATTGATCTTAATGAGGATGAGGAAGATTAAATTAGAAGAGGTTTCTTATATCAATACACTTTTATGAGGAGTTATTTCTTAATAAACAAGTTGACGAACCATTGTAGGCCTTTCCATTATATCTTGAAAAATATTTATTCTTTGATTTAAAAATAATTTTGTGTTCCATTCTTATGTTAAAGTTTTCAAATAATTACATGCCCATTGGGATTTTCCCTTTTTATGGTTTATTTTCCATGGTTGGGCCTATGGACACCATGTTGTTTGTATCCCTCATAGGGAATGGAGATGACCAAATCCCTCCTTATATACTTGAATTTTTGATATCCATTTATTTGAATTTAAATCATATTTTTATGATGTCTAAATAGATTTAGATTTCATGTTTGAAGTATGCCTTATTTTGGTATTGTTTGGGCATGGGAACTATCATCCAAAGTTCTCATACATGACTATATTTCATGGAATTTATGAAATAGGAAAGCTAACATTTTATAAATTCCTTTCATGTTAAGGGAGAAGGGTTTAGGAAGGGTATGCATTCAAAAGGGTTTCTTCTCTCACCCTATTGAGTGGAACATAATAATACTCATCTACAATGAGTGATTCATGAGACTTGCTTAATAATTTTATCTATTATGGCTGACATGTGTATTCAAATGCTTGAGGTTTGTGTGTTAAAATGGTTTTTGTGTTATTGATTCATTATTAGTTTGAGCCATTTCTTGTAGAGAAAAATGATAGGTCATCCTTATAACTAAACTATCCACTTTTACCTTAACCACATATTTCCTTACCGTAAACTTGTTGGTACTACCTATGTTTGAAGATGAGATTCTTCAGCTTAGGGGTACCAAGGGTGGTCACCTAATGATGGAAAAAAATCATGGGAGTGAGCCCATCCTTGGTTTGGCCTTGAGGAAGTGAATTAGATCTTGGATTTAAATATTAAATCACTTTATATTGTTCTTGTGAAATTTTATGAAAATGTTTGATGGTTTTTGAAATCCATTTAGATGTAATAATTTTAGTTTATCAATATTTATAAAGTACTACACCCTTAACCTATAACATTCCTAGGGTTATGTGTGGGTTGACTTATGGCACCCTTATAATTTATCTAAGTATAGTTAGTTATTATTTTAGATTTAATTACTTAAGATGAAGGACTAGGATAAATCAGTATGAACCTACATAGTTAGGTCTATATATAAGGATGAGTATGGCTCAATTAGATGATCATATTATGAATTATATTCATATTGTGAGGTTGTGGAGTTTCCCCCTCGAAATGGTTTGTCATTTATTCATATATTCTACTATTTTTAAATTATATCATAGTTTATTATTTTTATTCTAATTTATTTATGAATTAATTTCATTAAAAGTGGTATTATAGCTTTGATTTAGGTGATAAATTGGGAAAACCCTTAATTTAAGAGAATCACTTATATCTTGTAATCTATAGTTAATTTTCAATAATTTTTTTATTATATTTAGAACATCATGATAAGAACATTAGTGTTTGGAGATAATTTTTTAGAGAGTAATTTTTATTTTATTATTTTTCATAGATTATCTCTACATGTCATATTTTAAGGATTTTCCTAATTTTTTTTTACATTTTTTGAAATCTTGAATAAATCTAGTGGGAATCTATTTTGGGTGTTTTCTTATTGGAGTCTAATATCATTGTAAAAATGATTTGTCAAAATTGGGTCAAAGGTTAAAATTAGGGTCAACATTTCCAACTCTTGTTATATTAGGACGACAAACTAGGGGTTGAAAAAAGTGGTATTAGGGCTTTAATTTGGGTGCTAAAGTGGGAGAAGCCATAATTTAAGAGAATCACTTATATATTTTAATCTATAGCTAATTTTCAATAATTTTATTCTTATATTTAGAACATCATTTAATGACATCATGGTAAAATGATTAGGGTTTGGAGATCATTTTTGAGAGAGTCATTTCAATTTTATTATTTTTCATAGATTATCTCTACATGTCATATTTTAAGTATTTTCTTAATTTTTTTTTACATTTTTAAAAAATATTTAATAAATCTAGTGGGAATCTATTTTGGGTGTTTTCCTATTGGAGTCTAACATCATTGTAAAAATGATTTGTCAAAATTGGGTCAAAGGTGAAAATTAGGGTCAACATTTCCAAGTCTTGTTACAGTAGGACCACAAACTAGGGGTTGAGGAAAGAATTCTAACAGGTAAAAATCCTTTAAAAAAGGGTATGGAGTTAGAAATAGGAATTGATGGATATTTTTCTCTAGTGTTTTCTTTGATGGATCATAAAGTGACCTAGATCAAGTATGATCTATGTGGCCTAAAGTATGATATGACAAGTAAAGTAGATAACATCAATTATTTATTGGATGATATTATACAAAAACTTAATACAAATTTGATTTTCATCAACATCTACCAAACCAAATAAAATTCACTACCACTCATACCAACTATGGTGTATCATTGGGTCAAACTAATCCACAACACAACTAGGTTATAAATTCTATCTAACCCAATCAAAATCTAATTATAGCACAAGTATAGAAAATTTTTATCAGATAAGGTAAACCTAAGTTTTACAAGGACCCAAAACCACAAAAGTGAAATCAAGAGTTTTAACCAAGCCTTACATGGCCAAATGAATAAAAAGAAAAAATTCTAAATAGCAAAAACAAGATCAAACATAGAAAACATGTTATTTGGGGGGACCCTCCTAGGTATCCTCCTCAACAAAATTTTCCTTTGGTGGAAAGTTGTCTTGTATTTTTAGCCTTTGGCTCTGGTCCAATCACAATACCCTCATCTTGTTCACCAAGGAGAATCATCCTTAAGCGTTTCCTACCTTTCACCTGGGGGAAGGGATATTTAGGGGGACCCCAAGGGGGGGATTTTGGGTCCTTATGAGATTTGAGAACCAGGGAAAGGGTATGGGGTAGGATATAATACACAAACACATAGGTCATGGTATCTACCACTAGGTGAAGCTCATTCCAGTCTTGGATTAGTTTGGCCAAACCAAAACCCACCTACTTGACCTTTATGGTAAAATTTTACAACATTACTTTATGTTTATCATGTTCCTCTTTTACAATGGCCTTACCTTTCTGATCATAGGTGGAGGGAGAGCTGAGGGTGATGGGTTTAGGTTTAGGGATGAAAAACATTTTCAAGGGAAGGTCATCTAGAGGGAAATGGGGTAAGCTATTATGAAGAGAAAGTTCAGTGGTGGGAAGGGAGATTGTAGAGGGATCCCCATTTAGGGGGACCTCTAGGAGTCTTCATCAGAGGAATATTCTTTAAGGGGGAAATTTTTCCATATAGGGTATGGTCATGTTTCACTAGTAGAAAGATGAGGCCTTGATGCAAGATTAGGTTAGCTACATTAACCTAGTGGAGGAGGACTGTGCTTTCCAAGGATTTTAGTAAAAAATAGTGAAGTATAATCTTAAAACCAATGAAATTATTGATCAACATGAAATTATGTGAAAAGATCAAGGTATACTTACATTCGAAGGTCATGTAACTCATGACCTATACGCACACTTTGGGATAATATTTGGCTAGGTCAGCACAGGGAAATCCCTTTTCTTCTATTTTTATAAATTCATTAGTTCAAAAAAATCACTGTAGTGATTCCTATTTCTTTGATTGATCCTTGTATTCTTTTGTGCCTATGCAAGCCATGCATGTGACTTCTCTTATAAACTCTTCAAAAACATTAATGGAAATCCCCCTCATGGAAACCTTCCTTTTTGACCAAACAACAATGAAATATCTTACCACCAGAGGATTATGCTTGATGATACACTCTATATACTCTGTTAGCCCACCTTTCTTGAGCTTTTTACAAACATTTTTATTTTCACAAACCTTTTTATAGGATGTTGGCTCCATTCAGTCCCTATCACCACCCATGTTGACAGGAGTTGCAAGGTTGGAGGGAGTGGGTCGAGGATTCTAGATGTTGGAAAAATAACTAGAGCTTATGATATGAAGGATGCCCTCTAAAACCTTCCAATCATAATTGTGTTCCCTTGCCTTGAAATTAATGTAGGATTGAAAAGACATGAAAATACATTACGGATTTAAGTATCATGTGTACCTTTAGCATGGATGGCACTAAGTGTCATAGGGGGACACTACCTTCATTATAATAAATAATTAAACTTTGGATTTTCATGATAGTGCTAGCCAGAGTGTCTATCACTCCATTACCTTCCCTATAAGTATGTATGAGTTTAACTTGAGGAAAGATACGAAGGATAGAATTTGCATCCTTGACCAGGTCCTTAATAATATAAGGAGTGGTTTTTTCTTCTAATGCATTAATAATATTGAGTGAATCTCCCTCTTATGTGACTCTACTATAATTAAGGCTCTATGTAAGTTGAATACCATAGAGATCATCTTTAGCTTTAACTAGATGATTAGTTTGTTTACCCATGGGCCCCACATAGGCCACCATCAATTCACCATTTGAATTTTTTATAATGCCCCCTTTACCAAGTAGGCTAGGGTTGCCTTTAGATTCTCCATATAAATTTAATTTTATCCACCCCATCGAGGGGGATTTCTATTTGGTTTGCTTATATATGATGTATTTTGAGGAGGGGTTGATAACTTGTTGGAGATCCCAATTGTTAAGGATGAAATATGAAAAAGTGGGGGTAGGTTCCTTATCCTTGGGAGGAAAAGCCTTCCAATTTTTAGAAATGGCTTGACAAAGTCTAGAAAAGACATTCTTCTATTGATGCCTTTTATTTTGAAACAAACTGTCATTACATGATTTCTAGATGCACCAAAACTAGTGGGGAAGTGCAAGATGCCAAAATAAAGATAAAGATGGGATATTCCATAGGGGATTCCATTTTAAGATGAGATATAATATGTTATTTGGCTTGACCCAAGTTAAATTTAAATGACTAAGAATCATGTTGAATAAATTTAGGCTGAAAGGGCATTCTAGAAATAGATTTTAAGTGGATTATTTGTCTTTTTTTAAATCAATCATCTTTTGGGGATGATAAGTCCCCTTTTCAAGAGGTTTTAAATAGTAATTTTTTTTTTAATTCCACAAGCCAAAGGAAAAAGTTTATCTTGGGGGTTAGATGCTTTACATAGAAGTTTTTCCAGTGGTCCTAGTTGTTATCCACATTAAGTTCAATGTCATGACCCATGGACACTGAGTACTCTCCACTATATTCTACTCTCCAGATGAAATGGTCATCTTTTTGAACCAAGGATATATGCAAATTAGTAATAATCTAGTTAAGATTCTAGATAGCTTGTGATTCTTGTAAGGGAAACCCTTCACTAGGGATGCATTTCCAGCACTTCCTTCCATGCTTGTTTTGGTAGTAGTCCTTAATATTGGACCCCCATATTTATTCAAGTAACCATACTATCCTACCCAAGTCTTTTGTAATGAGAGGGGGTTGGGGGATAACCATGCATCCTCCCAAAAATCAATTTTCTCATCATTGTCAATTTCCCATAAGATGCCTCTTTTGAGGAGGTATTTACAGTAGGATATGGACTTCTAGAAGGTGGACCCTCTAGGGGCTCCTTCCTCCCATAAGAATGTATCCTCATCCACACCTTCCAAGTATTTGGAATTAAGAATTATAGTCCATTATCCTTTCTCTTTCATTATTTGCCAACCCATTTTTTCTAATAAGGCTCTGTTCATTGAGATTATACTTCTTAGGCCTAGACCTCCATTTAATTTTGGAAGACAACTTTTCCCAGATAACCAGGTTGAATCTAAACCTTTCTTTTGTTGCTCTCCAAATAATTTTTTTTTAGATTTGATTGATTTTATATGAAACATAGGCTAGCATTTTGAAAATTGACATGAGATAAGTAGGAATGCTCTAAATTGTGGCCTTGAGGAGCTAAAACTTACCTACCTATGTGAGAAGGTGCCCTTTCCACCCTGCTAATTTATCTTGAATATGGTCAATCAAGGGATTCTAAAGATTCATGATTATAAAAGTGGAAATTCATAAGTTTAATTAGAAGGATTCATTCACTTAGATCAACCAAATGGAAAAAAATTATGTACATAAAACCCCATGGGTACAAAAGGTGGTAATGGCATCATTATATTTGGAGCCAAAGCAATTCATTTAGTATAGATGGTTTTGCACTTAAAATTAAAAAATGTCTTATTATTACTTAGTGTTCATGGATGAGCTGAAAATGCACTATCTTAACAATATAACACAAAACTAATTTATATAGTTATCAAAGCTATAGAAAAAGGAACAATCAAGGATAATATTCATTAATTCCAGAAGTTTTCCTTATGTGTGGATGGAATCTCAAAGAATAATTTGTATTATTTTTTCTTGGGTTCCCTCAAGGATAACATTAAACTTGATATTCACATGTTTAGTCCAAGTTTTGTATTATAATACATGGTATTTGTGCATTGGGTATAGGAAAGAGATCTTGTTAGATGGAGGGATTTCACTACTAAAAAATATCACATGGTTCCAACATAATCATTACCTTGGCCTACCATATTGTCTCTTCATAAAAATTAATATAACTGAGAAAAAGGTATATGTTTCAATTATGATATCAAATGTATCAAAGGAAATCAATATGTTAATAAAAATTATTCTATGTTGAATGGGGTAATGAGGAGGAATAAGATAATGAATCACTAGGTGAAGAATAGGTGTTAGAATCAGAATTTGAAGAGTCCCAACAAACTATCTCATGTCATGCACTTTTTGGTATTAACACTAAAAAAATTCTTGAGGTTGTGGGTTTCCTTAAGAAATATAAGGTGAAAATGTTGATTGACTTGGGAAGTATACATAATTTTATAATTTGTAAGTTTGTGGCACATATAAACTATTTTATTTACTTAGTACTATAATTTTAGGTCATTATTTCAAATGATGGCACAATTAATTATTTAAGGAAACTACATAATATCAAACTTATGATGGGAGACTACAAGCTAGATTCCCCTATGTTTTTTTATTCCCATGGGAAAATTATATTTTTTTTTGGGAATACAATGACTCACAACCTTTGGTAATATAAATATTAATTTCAAAGAGTATTTCCTGTGATCTTATTTTTCAAGGACATTTTAACTACAAGGACTATGGTAAAAATTTACACAATTAGTTAGTTCTCAAAATTTACACAATTAGTTAGTTCTCATCATTATATGGATAATATTATCATAAAAGAGGATGCAGGATTCATCACATAATTATTCTCCATAGAAATTAAACCAACAAATATGCCTACACATATTGATCTATAAGAAGATTTTGGTAACCACTCATCCATTTTTGGAGCAATTGAAAAATTAATACATTTAATAATATATGGTGATCATTTCATTCAACTCATACTTATAATTAAACCTCCAAAAATGAGACCATACACATACACATATTACTAGAAGAGTGAGATTAAAAATATGGTATAAGAGATGTTGGAGGTAGGTATTATTGGAAAAAGCCAAAGTACATATTCATCCTTGATGGACATGGTGCATAATAAGGATGATACTTGGAGAATGTGCCTATATTATAGATAAATAAACAAGAATTCCATCAAATATAATTTCATTATCTTATTAATTGATGATTTTGTAGATGAGTTACATGGTGTTATCTACTTTACAAAACTAGATATTCATTTTGGTTACCATCAAATTTATATCAGTGATGAGGATATCCATAAGAAAAATTTCATAACTCATGAAGGATATTATGAGTTTCTAGTAATGCCTTTTGGTCTTAAAAATGCACCATATACATTTCAGAGTTTGATAAACACTATTTTTATGCCTTTTTTTGAAAAATATTGTATTGGTATTTTTAGATAACATCCTAATATATAGTATGACTTGAGAAAAAAAAATTCAACATGTGAACAAGGTATTAATAAATATAAAAAAGTAAAAATTTTATGCAAATAATTACAAGTGTTATTTTGGAGTACAAGAGGTAGAGTACATGGGTCACATTGTTTTGTATGAAGGATTCAAAGAAGACCCTTATAATATCAAAGCTATGATATATTCATAGGTTCAAAAATACCTAAATAACCTTTGAGATTTTTTTGGGTTAATAGGTTACTATAATCAATTTATGAAATTTTTTGGAACGATAGTATCACCACTCACAACCTTGCTGAAGAATGACTCCTACCACTGGAATGAAACATCCAAAAATGCCTTTGAGAAGCTAAAAGAGACCATGTGCACCACTCTATTTTTTTTTACCCTAGAGTTTTCAAATTATTTAATGTTGAATGTGATGCATCACGATTTTTAATGCGAGTATTAATCATCCAGTAAGGAAACCCATTACATTTTAGATCTGTCAAATCAAGGGTAAGAATATATTAAAGATGATCTATGAAAAGGATGTGATGGATATTTGTTGTTTGAATAAAAAATGGGTGATAATTTTTTTGAATAAAATAACTTTTAAATCATCTAAAAAAAGGAAAAAATAATGTCTTATTAGATGCACTATCCAGGAGGTATGAATCCACCAAGGCATTATTATGTACAATGACCACTTGGTAGGTAGATTGGGTGGATGAAGAAAGTTTAGAATGGGAGACTCATAGGGATACACATGATCTTATTCATAATCTCTAATAAAATTATAGTGACTCATAAAAATTTGATTTTAAATGGAATGCATTATGGTATAAATATACCTATGCAATAATTCTTCCCTCAAGCACAATATCCTTACATATTTTCATGCATCTCCAATATGGGGGAATTTTGGATTTTTTTATAAAAATCATCATAGAATAA